>FN649757.1:259004-336391 GCA_000310025.1 Ectocarpus siliculosus
GCTGGAAACCTTTAAAAAAATTCATTTTGAGGGAGACCATTACCCTGTCACCCTCACCCCCCCCCCCCCCGCCCAACCCCACCAAAGGCGTATCATTCCCGACCAGAGTGTCCACATCCCCCGCCCTGGCCACGGCCCACGCTCCTCAAAGGCTACCACCGCCGCATTTGCCTCGTCTCGTCCACCATCCACGTACTACGTCCTCGGGACCCACCCTCCACCGCAACCCGCCCACGTTCGATCCCTTACGTCTTCCTCGCTGCGTTGCGCTCCAAGTTGTGCTTTGGGCGGTACTGGCGCTTGTTGTCCAGCATCATCGTGATCGCCTTGCGCGTGGAGACTTCGCCTGACCTGGTCGGTTTCTGCGCGTCCTTGGTGGTCGTGCTGAAAGCTTCTGACAGAGTCTTGTCGCCAAGTAGGTGGGGGCGTACCTGGACTACCTCCGCGTCTTCTTCCGACCGGTTGATTGGTGTGACCTGCTCGTCCCGGAGATAGTTGTGGAGGCGGAAGAGCGCCGTGATGACGTCGCAGCGCCCAGCGAACTGAGCACGCAAGGGCTTCCACAGGATGCCCCACTGGCCGACGAGAATGCCGAACGCTTGCTCGATCCTGACTCTGAGTTGGCTCAGATAGAAGTTGAACGCGTCTTTGTCCAGCGTCAGTCCCCTCCCTGGGTACGGAGTCAACAGGTGGTCGCTTAGGGGGTAAGCCGCGTCTCCGAGCATATAGAAGCCTGGCGGCAGGTTTTTCACCGCTGTGGATAGATCCGAATGGTTCCATGCCGTCCAGTCATTGGTCGAGCCGGGCGCAATGCAAGACATGCTGCAAAACCGGTAGTTGGCATCGCACGTCGCCTGTACGTTCATCCCGTAGCCGCACTTGCTCCCAGAATAATACGAGAGAACGTTCGGAGTGCTGCGGGCAGGCAGAGCAAGAGTCTTCACGAAGAGGCCATCCCCCGCAGCTACCACACCTTGAAAGTCGCCGCCCGTGCTTTTTTCCTGAGGACAGACATGGCACGCGGGGAGGGACACAACAGAGGCGCTCTTAGATTCTCTAAAATTAGCTTTTCGGGCAGCGGCAAGCCCATCCACTACCCCAGAAAAAACGTACAGGTGTGTGCGAGCAATTAAAGACGAGCCCTCTCCTAGACATGCCAATCAATACAGTGCTACTGTTCGTGCCAATGTTCCCTGCAGACTGGAGCTCATTTCACCACGCATCAAGCCAATACATGGACACAAGATATAGAGGTTTTCCCGTGCTGTCACAAGTGCTTCCCGCTCGCTCCTTATTCGGTGCGTGTACACGAGCAGGGTATTCTGCCGAGCGGAGGTTCGACATCATTGCATCCATGCAATCCGCGTCATTTGTTTTGGGCCAGACTTTGCAGCAGTGGTGCCTTGCTTGTGTACCATACATGTTAGGAGGCCTAGCCTACGGAAGAGGTGAAGTTGTGTCGGGGATATGCATCATGTGCATGGGTATCATCAATGTTGAAACTAAACCGCCACCAAACACGATCATCATGTGTTCGTTCACAACATCACAATCACCTACCTGGAATGCAAACATGCAATCTACCCTGCTGCTGTAAACTAGTGTATCATTTCCGCACCTCCCATTTTGCCGCCTGCCGGGTGCACTCTTCCTCGCTCTGCGGAAAGAAGAACGGCCCAACCTCTGCTGTGCAGTTGACGGCATCTACCACCTGCCAGAAGATGCTGAAGACCGTCTCCTTGGACACGCCGAACAGCACGCCGACATCGAGATACGAAGCACCGGCCATCATCCGCAAGCCGATAGCTAGTCGGATCTTCGTGGGAATAGCACCGCCTCGATACCGTTTTCCTGTTTCGCATGAAGCACAAAATAAGAACAGCGTGAACGTATCAGCAGGCGAAAATAGCAAGTGCTGGGCGGTGAAACTGTTACCCTAACCCTAGTCAAACACAAGAGGTCACCGTCCTGCTGGTGTAAACCGTCCTGCTGGTGTGAGAGTGTGAGCGGTGGTGCTGCGGGATGATTCGCTCTGTTCCTACAGCAGTCCACTTCAAAAAATCTAGACTATCACACCAACCGTGGTCATCTGCAATGCTACACTTATAAAGCAACAGCAACAAGCGTAACGACGGGAAAACACCACGGCATGAGTTCTGCGCCTCGTATGTCAATTACACACACTCTCTCTCTCTCCCTTCCCCCCCGCCCCGCCATCTCTCCCTCCCGCCCTCTCTCTATTCTCACTTGCGTAGTAGTCGTTCCGTTGGAGGATCGGTTCCAGCAACCCAGCCAGTTTGTTGAACACCGGTTCCTCCATGCGATACATCCTCCGGAAGAGCTTCCGCTTGTTGAGGTCAGCAGCGTGACCCTCCCAAACCAGGCGCCGTGGCTCGTGGATAGCCGCACGCGTATTGTTAGCGCTAGCGTGCACAGCTACAGAGGTGACCACTGCCGCCGCACTCAGCACCAGCACCAACACAGCAGCAGATGCATTCATCTGCCGCTCCAGCTCTTGGCGACCGGCTGCACGCCTGAATCGTTGGCTCGGTGAGCCAGCACACGACGAGCCTGCAGGCGCGCCGCGTTTCCTGCGGTCCGCCATGGCCTTTGGTGCTATCCAAGTCCCCTCCGCTCCTGCTTCACCCTTGTAGTTGGTCCTGTAGGTCCTTTAGCGGCTGGGTTTGTTGTGATGCTCAATTTTTTTATTTGGAAATTTGGAAGCTAGTGGGTACAAATTTTCGGGCCCAGGTTCGTTCCGGATTTTTTGAATATATTTGGACATATTTGGACAAACGCCTCCGTACAATGTCCGGATTTTCGGGAAATTTGTACAGTTGAACAAAAATTTGGAATGTATAAAACGGCCCTAAGTGTACAACTAACCAATTTTTTGTTGTACCCACAAATGGTCATATAGCATAAAAACCCGCAGAAAAAATCGTGTACCGCACATACATACATACCCACAACCAAACCACCAACAACGCTCGTTGATGGGCACCGCCTCCATATATCTATAAGATACCGGCCCCTTTCGACAGAGGGTCGGACTCGCTTGACGCGCGAGTTCGTTCGGTGTGGTTCTGATCAGTAAAAACACTCAAGAGAGAGGAACAGAGAGACAAAACGGCACAGAGAGACAAAACGGGTACGACCTACCTCGTGCATCATGCTTCCGAACTTCCAAGGCACAGAACATAGCGGTTTGTTGGTTTCCCGCGAGATCTACGGCGGCGGAGGCTGTCGGAGATTGGTATCATCGTGTTGATTTCCAAGTGTACCCTGAAATGGTGATAACCCACCCGCGGGTTACCCGTTTCTTCTCTTCTAAAGGGAGGGAACAGGGGGTTCAGCAATAGTAGTATGCGCGGGGTATGTGGGACCACGAAAGCGGGATGTGGACGGGGGGGGGGGGGGGACGGTAGGTGAAAGTTACGTCACCTAGAGCTCTCACACCACAGCGAAAAGCGCACAGCAGGGGTAGTGTATCAAGTGTGTGGTGTTTGCACTCTGTTTCCGCCCGTGGACGCACACACGTCTGACGACAGTGACATCTATCAGCTGTCGCTCGTTGTAGCGACAGCTAGAGTATATATTTTGGCTCCCAATGGCCGAGGTTTGTGTGGCTACTCTCTCCCATACTTTCTCTTATTCCGAGAAAAAAATGGTTCGGAGGAACGGCATCCCCGATTTGGTCGTTAAACGGACGACCTGTGACCGGAGGTCCTGGACTCGAACGGAAGAACGTCACACATCTGGCCGCTACTCCCAGAGTTTGTGTATTATTGAAGCGTGGCAAATCGAGCTTGGGAAGGGGGAAGGAGAGAGAGCATGGTGAACAAAAAAAAATGAACCCATCAAGTGGGGGCCGCAGTCCGCATTCCGATGCGAACGAAAAATGCCCCCCGCTTCCGCTTCTGTACCGAAGGATTGGTCATTCTTCTCCACCTCACATACTCGCCATTTTTTTTACGCTTCACTCCCACAGGAGAGAACCTCCAGGTTCGCAGCGGTCCTGGGATTCCTTCCGGGCCTACACGAGATACTGCTCTTTCATGTGTAGCTACAGACGGTGGGTACATACACTGAAACGATGTCTCACTTCCCCTGCACGAAGGAGTCGAAAGGCTTACGAACTAGCTCTATCGGAACTGGCTCTACAGGTGGAGCGACACGCTGCGTCTGCTCCCCCCGACGTGCGACCGACCCACTGGACACGGGACAGCGAGCCTCTCAGGTGCGCTGCTGTAGAAACCATTTTGTTATCTGGCCTCTATCCGATATACGAGGATCCATATCGGTTGTCAAGGCCTCGACCCGCTACTACGGCAGGTGAGACAGCAGCACGTAGTAGTTATTGATGCGGTAGCAGCGGCAGTACAGCAGTAGACTAGTAGGCTTGTACAGGATGAGCGAGCAACGTGGGAAAAGGTTGTTTCCCACCTTCGTTCGTAGCTGTTCAACAGGGGGTGTTATCCGCGTACGGTATTCTCCTGACGACTACTGTAGACTAATGTACGTCGCATACGGTGGTATGTAGTAGGTATTTCTGTTCACCGTTCATCATCCACAGCACCAATCAACGTTCGCCTACCGATGCCCTCTGATAGGTTGCAGCAGTCGTTATTCCGATTTCTCCGGGAAGTGAGTAAGACGGGGATACGATATAAGAGGATCTATATCGGTTGTCAAGGCCTCGACCCGCTACAAGAGACAGCAGTAGTAGCTACAGCAGCAGCATACCACAGCAGTTTGTTTTGCACCTTCGTTCGTTGTCGTTCGCTAGGGGGTTGGGTGCCATCCACGGACGGTATTCTCCGGACGACTACGTCGCATCGTACAGCAGTAGGTATTGTCGAGGCACTCCTCCTGGAGGGCAACCCCCTTATGTCGAGACCGACCAATGTGTAAGACCCCGCTAGACCGTATACGACACAAGATAACACACCCCCGCCACCGATTTTCAAAGCTAGACTTCTCAACAGCAAAAAGAGCGACAGCGCCGAACACGGTGGCGTTGAAGCCGTCTCGTCTAGAGCTCTCCGAAGGTATCGTTTTATTTGTGCATCCTCTTCGTCGTGGAGTAATCGAGCTTTGAAAATTGGTACAGGGGTGTGTTATCTCGTGTGGTATACGGCAAGGTCCTGTCACCACACCGGAGGTGATTTTTAGGGAAGGCATTGGGTGGCAGACTCCGGTTTTGATGTCTTGATTTTGAAAAAAAAAGCAAAGCATCAGCGCACAGTGATTACTTTACCCGGGTCAGACCCCTTTACCGACCGGTAGCATACCGCCAACCAGCAGTAGGCGTTGCCGACCGGTATTACTGCGAAAAGCGGGGATGAGAATCGACTGTCCCCTCCGGGGTTCACAGTGCCCACGCAGACCGATATACCCCAAATCAACATCGATTGTCCAGGTTGTTTTTGTTCATAGTGCTGTGTGCTGCTCGGAGCGCTGGTACACCACCCCAAAACAACACTGTTCCTTTGATACTTTGATGCTGTGACCCCACATTGTTGGCGTTCTGGCGCCTTCTTCGTGTATTCGATAGAGAACAAGGTAGTCTAAGCAAACAGCAAGCAGTGCACTGAAAAATACTCGGTGTTGACGTGATGACTACAGCTGTTGTTGTTTTTCTTGTTGTTTTTCTTCACATTAAACTCGTGTCAGTTGCTAATCCCAAAATCTAGCAAAGACTCGGCCCGTGGTCACAAAAATGCTAAAGCCATCAGAAGATCTAAAGAACACGCACACTATTAGCAAGAAAAGGGTACACAACAAGCCCGAGGAGGTACACCTACAATCCCTGCAGCACGTTTGCGTGCTCACAACTGAACTACACGCCCACACACTACAATTCGACTACAGCAGGCGGCATCACCCCCCTTGTCCCGCACTTCACCAAAATGAATGTCGACTACAGCGTACTGCTGTCTGAAGTGCTGTCTGTACAAAATAACACCATCGTGTATGGTGCACAACAAGCTCGGGGCATGCAGCTGCCGTCTGAAGTGCTGTCAGAATGGTCCCGTGGACATACAATGAAGAAGAACAACCAACCAAATCCATCATTGCAATTGACAATCGCCCGAATCTATCCAGATCATCTGTGTTAGACACAGCAGTGTAAACATCGGCACTGACTAGGAATCGTTCCACATTGAAGGGGTCTTCCACGATGCAGGTACACAATTAAGGCACCCGGGTTATCCGCGCCATCTCTGCCGCGTCTCTCTACAAAACCAGTGACGTCATTACACACACCTAACACCTATATTCAGGAAAAAATAAACGGAAAATAATTGACAACACAAGAGATGTTTGTCCGCGCGACACGGTTCGATGCCGTCCGCATGCTCCGGTTCCGCTGCTGCTCCGGTGCCGCTGCTCCGGTGCCGCTTCTCCGGTGTCGCTGTGGCCAGTCCTAGCACGACCAAATTCGACCCGCTCCGCTTCGTACACGCTCTCGTTGCTGTCCTTCCCAGTCGGTTCCTCGCTTTCTCCCTCGTTGCACTTAGGGTTCTTGGTCTGAAAATTCTCGCGCCGAAGGGTCAACCAGCCCAGTCAGCTCGTCACCACCTGTCCCCTCCTCATTTGATGGCAAAACCAGGTTACTGAGACAGTACAGCTCCCTCTAGCAAGCATAGGGCCGTGTACATAGTGCCCGTCCACCTTTCTGATGGCGTCTGCCTCCGCGCACAAAGATGAGATGGGCATTGCTGCCTGCACCGACGGCCTCGAGGCCCGCGCATCTGCACCTTTGTACCTGACGCACCAGTGCCGACCCAACTCCACCACTACGCACGCCTTGCGGCGGGTGCGCCGTAGCAAGAAGGTATCGGTCCCTTGAGGATGAGTCTAGCCCTGCTCGCTAGAAAGACCCCCCCCCTCGCTTTGGGTCGCTTTGGGTCATGCCTATAAGCAAAACCTTGCCGAGGCAGCGAGGGGAAGAAGAGAAAGTACAGCGTGTTGCCAAATATATGTATGACAACAGGATGTTGTGTGTCATAGACATGTTAGTTGGTGTGGGCGGGTGAGCAAGATGCAGGGAGGGCTGCTCGTGCGGCTCACCCCTCGTCTACAGCTCCACATCTTGACAGCACTACTATTTATTACTACTGTGCATGGCCGCCGCATCTCCTCCCCGAAGAATTACTGGATAGAAATGAGAAAAAATAGGTAAGTGCTACGAGTCAGATAATTCTTCAACGAGACCATCAGCATCGCCGCCGCCCCATCCCCCCGGCACCCAAACTTCAAACTTCAAACGCCAAAACAAAAACCGGTACTACTCGTGTACTCGCCAAGTTGCAACATGAAACAAAACAAGAAAGCTGTCGGGCATTGGCAAGACAAGGGCTGAGGGGGCCCCGCAAGGGCTGAGGGGGGGGCGCAAGTGGGAGGGGGGGGGTGAGGTTTACGGCAATATTTTTACTTTTATTACTTTTACCGACCCGGCCTACCCTTTCCCTTTAATTTCCAGTAAAGGGTAATGTACATCACTGCCAGAGATGCACACACGAGACCCACAAGACCAGTCGGAGGGCATCGGGAAAAACAGAAATCGTCAGACTAGTTCTCACACAGGGCGGCGGTAAAGGCTGCTTATATTGTACATATCATGCGTCTAGCCCCACACGCCTCCCTTGAAATCAAGATTAAAATTTACACCAGTCTAAACTCAAGTTAAAATACCTATAACGGCAGGCGCTCAAGTACGGTCGGTTTTTGGATTAGGTTTTATGCATGCTGACTGATATCGCTACGCTGTAGAGCACACACGCCGTCGGGAGATACCACTCGCAGTCATGCGATCGTGGTAGCTCGTGACCTACAGAGCCAGTTTGGACAGCTGCAAAATGAAACTGAATCTTGATGCCCCGGTTTGGACACCGAGGCCATGCAGCAGCAGAGAGCACGGTGAGGGTGGCAGAGTCACCGCAACTTGCAAGTCGTGGGGGTGTGCACCAGACAGAGAGAACAACAGAAATAGTTCAAAAGCTGGAGGGCCATACCGCTCCGGGACAAAACGACAACTCTCTGGTACAAAAGGCAAGCATCGAGATAGCTTTTTCGTCAACCCGAGAGTCCGCAAGGAAATATTGTACTACAACGAAAAATTGGAAGGAAGGGGGAAAGGAGGGGAAGGGCGTAGCGTATTCTACCTAAGAGAGCGGCACGCACCGCCCGAAAGATACAGCAGGTTCGACTTCTTTGAGAGCAACCTGGAATACGCGGACCCTGGCTGTAACGGAGTGAATGGGTAGGGTGAGCCTACAGCAGTATCTTGCATGAGGCAGCAAAGCAAGACGTATCAGTGATAGGACTGCAGGAGTCACGCAGGCAACGTGAATTCGCAGGGGCGGGTTTTCGAGTGTTTGTTGAAGCCGAAATCAAACCATGAGATTAGTCAGATTCTCTATGTTCTCCGAGTGTTGTGCTGTGGCATGGAGAGGGTGGATCCCATGGGGTGGGGATAGCCATTAAAGGGTCAATGCGCAAGACCTCCACGCCTACTAACACCGCTTTTTATCGGAACATAAAGTTGCGAGAAAGTTAAATTTTGTCTGCAACTCTTGGTGTGGAACTTTTGTCAAAAACGCCTTTGTTGCACGCTCACTATGGGGCGAAGGAAGTTTCTTCACGGGGCTGGTGGACTGCAGAGGTGCATCCTTCTTTTTCAGCGACGGCGAGAATCAGGCACACCTCTTCGTACCATACCGCGAAGAAACCGGCCAGAGCGTGCGGGAGAGGGTAGTTGCAACCTTTTTTCTCCACGCTCACGATACCCCAAGACAACTACAGTAACCTGGTACCAGAATGATGCTGGGTACAAGAGCTACCTCCCTCGGAGCCTTGCTGTTGTTGTTGATTCCGCCTTCAAAACGTTACAGCTGGAAAACCAACCCACGAGCACAAAATCCGCGCGAACTTGAACCAACCGCTCTCCGACGTGGGTATTTTGGGGTCAACCATATCGTTTTTGCCCAACGCGCACGATAACCCACGGTACCAAACCTTGGGCGTGAAAGATGGAGCGGAGAGCGACCTCTTGCCGAGTGGCATTGCTGTTGCTGTTGCTTTCTCCTTCGAAAAGTTATCGGTGGAAAACCAAACCTGTGGCGGTCAAAAGCACCAAGTTTTGAACTAACCGGTTCGTGGCCGTTGGCATTCGCGCGTCAACATAATTTTTTTTCCCGGCGCATTCGGCACCTCACGGCGCCAAACCTTGGCATTGCCCTGCAGCCCATGGCATCACCTCCTTCTTGATACCATTCATGAGGAAACTCGTTTAGCATTCGTCGAGATCCGGATGAACACGGTGCCTTCCCATCGAAGCTGGAGAGGGGGTCTACGTGTGTCTTAGGGGTAGGTGCTTGACGTGGATTGGCGGAGGAAGTCTCGCCGCGAAACTGTGTCCGGCACGTTTGTCGCGAGAAAAGTAAAATTTCGCTAACCTTTTCGCTCCAAACTTGTGGCGCACCTTTTTGCTCCCATAACGAGGGTACATGCGAAACGTTGAGAGAAAATATAAAAATTGCAAACTTGTGCTTTTCTCGCAAATTCATGCCCCCATAAAAAGTGGTGGAAGGAGTGTATCGATGAACGCCTTGTGGCCATGAGGTTTGAGATGACATGTGACTGCTCAACTTCGTTGCTGCGTACGCCCCATCCGAGCTCTTCATGGTGGTTTCTACTGATGGCAGTAGAATGCACTCGATCTCAACGCCGGGCAGGTTGCTTTCTTTTTCTATAATGGATTACGGTGGAAATAAAGCCAGAGTCAGAAGGGGCTGTCGACCGCCAATAAAACTTGTCCTATATGAGAAACGGGTCCATCAGTGTGTTGATGTACGCGAAGCACCCATCGAGATTCATGCAGGTATGTATTCACGACGGGTGGCGTCACCAGCCCAGTGGGAGGCGATGCCATTGCATCGTTCCTCTAAACAATCTTTCTGCTGTGAACTTCACCATGGACGTTCACGGAACGGTTTTTCTCGGCGGAGATGGGCGGAGCGATGGCAACCGCTCCGCGAGACTTCCAACAAAATAAAATATTTTCAAAAGGCACTTCGCTCCACCCTGTTAAATGTGCAAAACAACTCGCTCCGCTCCGTTGGAACTGTGTCCTCGGAGAACATTCGGCTGCGATCCGTCTGTGAGGTTTCCCTAATATCTTCACAAGCATTTTAATTACGGAGAGATAAGTTTGAGCTACTCCGTCACACAGTCCACTGTTAAACCCGCGAAATCCGCGGTTTGACGGACAGTACAGCCTCGTTTTTTCGGTTAAGTCACGGCTTTTGCACGGCGCGAGTCTTACATGTGACCCTCGTGCGAACCTGCGTACCCCCCAGTACGACATATGTGACCTTTGCATTGGCAGCACAATTAGTTGCCATTCAGAGAGGGGGTTTCTTGGCTGGGGTTCGTGTACAACCTCATTTGGCAGGCAATGACGCCCGATGTCATTATCGAGATGGCTATGTTGTTCTACATGTCGACGCCCGATCGAACTCAAGAGACCGAACAGTTGGACAATACGTCGTATGAGTTGGGGAAATTGCTTTCGGCTCAGTCTATTCGAAATACTAGAGTTGAATCTGTCCGAGCTGCTCGTGTGGGAGAGCAAATGGCTCTCGAGTTCGAATCAGGGTGGGAAAAGTGTTCCGGGCTTCGGGGCTGCGCCGAATTTCGCACAAAACGGTGCGGAGCGCCGATATATATTGGGGTGTAGCTTCAATTTCGGGGCAAAGCTGCCAATGCAGTTCGGCCGGCCGCCGAAGAAAATATTCAATCTTGCCGGGCTTTCGGCGGTTCAATCCTGCGGGGCCCCCGCAAAAATGCAAAAATTCCAAAACGAGTGGCCGCTGCACCGCTGCCATCCGCCATCCATGATACCCCGACCAGCTATCAGCTACCAGACCAGACGGCTTTGGTGTGCTGTCTGCTGTCTGCTGGTCTCTATCTGGTCCATCCATGGGTCGAAAATGCTTCACGAACGAGGGTTGCAGCCAATACGACAACTATGACGCCCCTGAGCTTGTGTGTCACGCATGTGCTGGACCACTTCACAAGAGATGCGGAGACTGCCGGGAAGAGAGTGATTCTGTCCCGTACCCAGAGCGTGTGTATTGTGGAATCCACCACCTCTTTCGCAACATCATGAGCTTCCAGGTTGGTTAGCGTTGTGCTGCACAACAGGGGGTTTCCCTTCGTTCGCAAAAATATGAGTATAAATGTTCTCTTTCTTTTTTAACTCTTCGAATTATTTAATTATTTGGTGTGCTGATTTGCTTCTGTAAAGTAAAGATAAATGTAACAGCATCTCAATTTACACGCGTTTGTATGTTTGTTTTTACGCATTGAAATGACAGTTGGTAAGGCTTTTGCAGGAATATGCAGACGCGCACTGACCGGCACCTACTGCTACCTACGAGTAGCGAACTTACATACCAACATTAGTAAACACGACAAGCAAATACACAGTATAACGGTAACGACATAGCACGGAATAAGATGAGACAGCACTTGAAAATTAGTGCCAGAACGTGACGAAATGACGCACACTACCCTAAATCCTTACCTACTTTTCCCACCCTGGTTCGAATCTCACTGAGTGTAGCAAGGGGCGTCTGTAGCTGGGCCTTGGTGCTCTCTTGTAGTGGATGGGTA
This sequence comes from Ectocarpus siliculosus, assembly GCA_000310025.1. NCBI lineage: Eukaryota > Phaeophyceae > Ectocarpales > Ectocarpaceae > Ectocarpus > Ectocarpus siliculosus. Next base: position 270,690 of record FN649757.1, read on the forward strand.
CATGAGAACACCTGGTGTTTCTTGACTCTGGCCGTTCCAGAAGGAGAGGAGCGAGAGAAGTAAACTCCTGCTGATAGGTCGAGGAGGTATCGATGTGGGCAATGGTGTCCTTGATTTGATCTAGCTAAGTGACAGATTGACAGCTTTTTCCTTCGTTTGGGCTGTTCTAGCGGCGGGAACGCGTACGGTGTCACCGACGGCCTCCATGCACAGCACGCCGCGCAGCAAAATCTATTTTCGATCCCAAACCCAACGTATTTCACGAAATGGCCCGTACTCCGTCAGTTAGTACGGATATCCGAATGGTGCGAACATTTTGTCTGACGGTGCACTGTCGTCAAGTCCAAGGCTTCGCGTGGATCATGCCACAGAGGAAACTAAACCGCTCCGTAAGGAAACACGTGCTACAGTACACGTACGGACGGACTAGCCGCTCCGCTCCGTGATATTAGCTAAAAAGCGACGCTAGGCTGAACCGCACCGCTCCGCTCCACGGCTTTTACGGAAGACAAAAAACCGCCCCGCTCCGCTCCGTGAAAACTTAGAAAAGAACGAATCCGCTCTGCGGAGCGGTTCTACTCCGTGAACGTCCCTGCCTTAAAGCATGCACGCAGGGTCACGCGACGCAGCGATTTCGGCCATGTGTGTCAGTAGCAAGGAAGCCGGAAGCGTGCTTGCATTGACAAATGCTGGGATGCGAAGGAGCTGCTCGGAATGTGTGCGAAAGAAAAGGAAGTGCGATGGCCTGACGCCATGCAGGTGTGTGATGTAATGACATGGACGTTGGCCATGATGTTGTCGAAATCATGATTCTCAGTTTCGTCTCCAAGGGGTTGAATGCAATCAACCTGGATCTCCTCTGAGCGTGGCAACAACCGGAAATAGCCCTAGCCAACCAATGGCACAGATACGTGTGGCTGGCACCAAAAACGCCGGTGATCCAACCTGGAGCTCGGGCCAACGACATTGATTTCGGAACCCGGAGTGGTTTTGTCCCGCCACTATCGCCACGCTATAATGTGTTCCGTCGCGGAACTGACACACTTCTAGCACCAGGTATTGCAAGGTATCCCGCCCACCTGAATCCCACAGGACGCACCTGTGTAGACAATTGACGGCCCGGACCTACGATAACCATGCATCAATGAAAGTACGACCCCGACCCCCCTCGCGTGCGCATTGTATAGCCGTTGCCTAAAAGCTGGGGCTCGATGTACCTACACCAAGCGAAAGTGGCACCAGCGTCAGCCTGGGCACCGGCAACAGCACCAATCAAATGGTCCTGCTGCCATGCATTCGACAGACTCATCATCCGGCACACTCCCGGCCGGTGGCATGCTGGCTTTGAAGAGGTCAGTCGTTATATACTACAATAGAAACTCAAACAGTCCTCTTCCGCTTGAACGACCCAAAGTGTGTCTGCAACATCGCATCCAACCTGCATAGTAGCAACGTCCAGAGGATATGGGCGCATCAAAGAGAAGAGCGACACCGTGTTGATTGAAATTACTGCCCATCGCCGTTGGCTTATACCGCACTTGGGTGAGCTTCACCGTCGACCGGCACGTCCACACACAGTTTTGATGTGGGGTACATCGAAACCGCAGGCATGAGCTGAAGGATGCTCTCGACGTCGAAGATGCCTCCACGCCTTGCGTGCCATATCGGGCGAGAGCCCTTTGCATGATCTTACCGTGTCTTAAGACATGTTCTGCTTCACCAGGTTCAGATTGGGCGCATCTCCGGCGACTGGTCTGGTGGGCATGCAGGAGAACGCCTTTCTCAATGACTTCTTCGGCTGCGTTGGGTTGCTGCCCCTCACCACCCCAAGGTACAGATCTAGCTTTGATGGCAAACACTGAAGGGCGCATCGGCGCCGAAAGTACCCGTGCTGTCCCGTATGTTGCCAACGATCTTTCCGGGGGGGGCTGCGACTCGTCCGAGCGATGATAACTCGTAAGCAGTCAATCGTACAATTCAATTTCTTTTGCGATTCATTGTTGCCGCCAGTCACATTCGTGGAGCGATGGTCAGGATGATGACCGGCCCAACTGCCCAACATCAGCTGGGCGCTCTGCACGACTCCCCCGCGCAAGGCCAGTTCGGCGCCATCTTCACTGAGGATGGTATGACCACGGGAAATCAGCCCTTGACGGGTCCCTCCGCTTGCACATTTTGGTGTGCAGTTGGTATTGGGGCTGTTATGAAGGGAAGTCCTGTTGAATCGGTGAGAAAATTCGCATTTTTGTTGACCTACGCTTGACGAGTAGAAACACCGTTGTTCGCCGTCGCATGGTGGGCGCTGATCCTTGCTTGGTACCACCGCTGATTGTTGCGTGCAGCTGCCGACCGATCCAATATTAAGCTACCACCGACGGCGCTAGTCAAAACACCGCCCGCGAATTGCAACACCTCCAAAATGTGTCACGGAAGGTTGCGTACTACTCCCGACTGGCGAGTGATGCACTGGACGCCTACAATGGCCCTGTGAACGCTGAGGTGGCAAAGTGAGTCACGCGGACAAATTGCGTGAATCACGGGGGCAATGTATACCAGGACCCATGCGTATTGTTGTGGTATGTATCGCGTGCCAAGTGTCTGTGGGAGGTGTTGGTTTTTTTGAATATTGCTGTTTAAGGCCATGTACATCATTGCACAAACACGTTCCGAGCAATCTGTCCTTGGCTACCTTTTGCCACACAAACTTCCACACGCCTTGCACCGGTCCCGTAAGGGTCGATTTCTCCTCTTCAGTGAGGTGGACAATACCGACAGATGCGGTGTAAACGATAAACTTCCATTGCCACCGTTTTGGACATTGACTCTCTCGTTACTTTGACGAGCGTTTGAACTCTGTTCTTGGAGTGTGGTAAATTGTATGGCATACGGTGGTCCTTCCCGTTCGACTCCTTACACCGCGACCCGTCGCCCCTTCCTGCGTCAGAGCGTGGGCGATCCTGGGATACTTCCACGGTTCCACGGGAGACATGGTGAGTTCGACTTCGGCGGGAGGTACAGCAGCCTTGGTCGTTGTGCCCACGTCGTGCACGCGCGGAGCATATCCTCTTACCCGTCGAAAGAGCCGATTGCGTAGCCACCGCATGATTCCCCTTGTCAACCACACATTTGACAATTTGAAATGGTCCCCTCCCACTGGACGTTATCATTTGACCAACCCACGTATTTTGTGGCCATGTACGTATGTGTTTCGGTGCTTCAGGCGGATTACGTGGAGTACCTGAAGCTTTCGGACTCCTTTTTGATGGATTCCGTGGAGCAAGGGTCAACTGACATGCTGCCTGCGGTGAGTGTGACGCCAATACGATATTTTGGACTGTAGCAAAGCCTCGAGCTCCTTTGATGCCTTGCTTGTCAAGTTGGCTAGAGGTTAAGGTTTTGACGAAAAGTGTGGCTGTTCGTAGCAGGAAAATTGCCGTACGGATAGCAGGAACTGACAGCACGGTCGGCTTTCCAAAAAGGAAATTCAGATCGTTGCCGCCCTACGTCCGGTGAGCACTTTCCCCTATGAGCCAAGCCACCGACCCAAACTTCGTGTTGGATGTGTGGAAGGCCGTCGTGGGGGATGTCATCCCCGCAGCTCCTCTGCGAAACTGCCGTAGTGTTCATAGAGGTGGGTTGATTCGCTTGGTAGCCGCAGCATCGCATTACTCAGACGTTGGCATCCCGATCGCGGCGCGAGCGTCGCGCGGTTGCTCCTCTTGCTTCATGCCACGCAGCCGTCCGACGATGGCACCATATTGTTCGTCGTCGAATGACGCGGCGATCAGGTGCGGTGTAGTCTGACCAACCTCTCCCGTAGTACTACGGCCTGGAAGTGATCTGGGGAAGACAAGTTTGGTGCTGTTTGCTTCATATTTTGCGTCACTGTTGTGTTGTATTGTTGCGGTCGTGAGCATCTGCTGAACTCTCGTATGCATCCATGTACCTTGGCCAGGGATTCGCTGAGATTGTCAGTCAAAAGGACACTGTCCAGGTGTATTCTGGGCATCTAGACGCTGCGGGTATCGAGTCGTTTGGCGCCCAGCGTCAACATGCTCCGCAGGTGTGTCCTATACCTCTGTGCTGGGACTGATTGGCCCAGACGTCAAGAAGGGCCACTTGCGGTGTCTTCTTAAATTGCGCACACAGTACTTATGGCTGGCTGCAACAGCGATGTGCAATGCCACCCCTCAATTCTCATAACGTTGCTTATCCGCCATGGCACCATATTGTATGAGGTTGGGCAGTTGGCAACAGGCATGAGACCTACTCTTAGGTCAACATGTGCTCTCGACCACACCGGCAAAAACATTGAGCAACATTTACATTGAAACACCAGTTGTTTGTGGCACTTAAATGTGTAATCACTCGTCATCCGATTCTGAGCGATAGAACCTTCTTTCTTCAAGAATTCTTCTGCACTGACCTAGTTAGACATTTTGAAGTTTGGAGTTCTCAATTTATGGGACATTTTTGAAGGGCTTCTCAGCTTGCATCATAGAATATTTTTGGTGAACTAGGGTTCGGATGGTGCTGGCAATGATGTACTGGGTAAGCGGCCACGTTAATGTTGATGTTAAGACAACAAGGGAAGCAAGAAGATACCTGAGCAGCACTGGTGCTGCCGACACCCTTGACGTTTCGGACGACTTCGTGGGAACCTCAAGGCGGCCTGCACTTGGCACATTGACACAAGGCCTGCCTCCTTGACGATACGCCCACGTACACTCCGGCCTGGCAGGGAGGCGAGGTTTTATGGTATTGCTGTACTATTGTGCACGACTACGACATCTGCACTTCACCCTCTTCCGCTGCTACTTTTGACCCAGATCAAGCCAGCTGCATGCGATGGGGACATATATCGGTATGTTGCCCAGTCGCAAACGAGATTCCAGCAAGTGGTCTTCGAGAGAGCTTGCCAGAACAGTGCGACGCGCAGGCACTTGGGAGAAGACGAGCCTTGCGAAGACAACAGGGCCGGTGCTTTTCCGCACGGCAACGCCCCCCAAGCGGAAGAGGTGTCTGATGCTATGGTGGTGGGGCTCAAAGATGGCCTGATCGACTTCGAACACCTAGAAGACACAGTCGATCGGTGAGCAAATTTCAACCCTGCTTGACGGGTTATTTTCAAATGCCTTGCAGTATTCCTATGTCCATGATGACAGAGAAGATTTGTTTTCGCATCTCCTCCGTTGGTCCACCCCTATTTGCGCACATTTTGTTATCAGCGCAGGGTCTAGCATTCTTACACGCACCCTTCGTTCCCTTGCTCCTCGTGGCCGGCCTTCACCGACATGGCGAGCAGACCATACATTCGCACAGGCGTCGGCGGTCTCCTCATCAACATGTAAGGAATCCTGACAACATGGTTCCAACTGCTAGAAACAGCGAGAGTGTTTTGTGTTCTTTGCGCGCAATGGCTCTCGCTCGGTTGACCTACGAGCACAACAACCATTTGTACTGCCATATGAACAACTCCGGGTAGTGGAGAAGTTGTGATATTTTCGTTTTCGATGATGATTCTCTCCATATCTACAATGCCACGCGCCGTGTATGACAGGACCCTTGCATTTCAAAAAGCAGCGAAAGGGGACGCTGGTGGTACACTGGAGAGGCTCGGGCGTTGCGTCGAGGTCTTTGAGCTGTACCCTGGCGTGTGCCGGTACATGACACTGTGGTGAGTCAAATCAATCGCATGGACACCACTACAGTTGACATTGATATTCTCGATGGCCGCGATCGGTGATCGTGGCGGGCTGTGGGACCAACTAAGCCCCGAGTCTAGAGGGCAAGAAGAGTACTCCTAGCGCCAGTTTTGGTTGTTCAATGTCATTTGTGTGGCGTTCCCTTGCGTAGGAGCTCGGCCTCCGGTAGTCCATAGGCAGTTCTGGCATTCTTGGTAAAAGCATGTCAACGGTGTTATTGAACCGTATGTGGTACGACATAGGCATTCTCATCGTGTGTTTCTGCCCCACACCGTACTTCCCACCATGGCTAGGTGTCACCTGGCACACAGTGTCCTGGGGGCCCTAGCAGCGATTGACGATTCCAGTTCTCGGGGACTGTATACTCGGTTGCGGGAGGTCTACAATCCGTCTCGCCCTTCTTCCTCTCTGCCAGCGCCACCTTGGGAGGAGTGGCGTGGGATATCCGCATTCTGCGATGATTTCCAGTGCAGGTGCGCCGGGGGGTTGATTCTCTGCTGTGATGCATGCACTGGAGGCTATCCAACTGGTTATCAACACAAAGGCACATTGTTGTGCGGTAAAACCGTGTCTGTCAGATTACTCAAGAACAAAGCTTGACACGCTGTCTAGTCTGTTGGCGCAACAATGAACTTTGGCCTTGTTTCGGCTTGAATTGTTGCCTCGTCGTCGTCGCGCAATCGAAAAGCCTTCGGTTTTGGAGCACAGTTTTTCTTTAAATGGCAAGGATTTGCGAGGAATCGAACAGCTTCGCAACGTGGATTTCTGTTCGTGTCAATTTCTAAGCATATATTATGATTTCTAATCTGGCCTGAGGTCTCAGCGCAATATTGGGCTCCATCAAGTTTAAAGGGGAGACCGCATTTGTTTTTATCGGAGAATTTTTACGTGAAGACAACAACAACACAGCAGATTGCAGCAGCTGCACGCACAGGCACACACGCACCGCAGACAAAACACGCACAGCGGCCAAAGCGGATAGAACAGCGGTAAAAGCCGCGTTCAGGTCGTTGTTTGTCCAAACCGAGACATTGCATGGTGCCCTCGTCTTCGACTGCTGCTGTTGATGCGCGGGGATATTTTGTACCACACATGTCATGTTAACTATATACTCAAAGGATGTCGTCGTCAGACATGAGAGTTGATATTAGAGTACACCTACATTGGGGCGTTTTTTTTTTTTGTGTGCCACACAGCATGCGTTGCGACGAAATGCCTAGGTTTGTGGCCACCACATCTCTCACGAACTTCGTACAGCAACGACAACGTGTATCTAACCTTAAGGTGCCCTCGTCACACCCTGTCATGAGTGCACTTTTCGACTGCTCACGTTTGCTTTTAGTGTTGTTTTGATGTTGTGGCGACCACGTGCTCGTGCTGCGTGTACACCAAATGGTGCCGTCTGTTTTTTGTTCGCGCCACGCAGCATGCGTTGCGACGGAATGCCTAGCGTTGAGGCCACCTCATGTCTCACGAACTTTGGTGCTGCAACGACAGCGTGTACTACACCCTTGCGTGCTATCGTCACACCATGTTATGGATGCACTTGACGACGGTTCACATTTGGTTTTGGTTAAGTTGTTAAATTCTCGCGACCACGTGCGTGCGGCACCGATCACGAGTATGTATGTATTTCGTCTACGGCATACTCCTACCTCACCTACTGCTTTCCTGTAGTGTACAACAACACGCAGCTTCTAACCGGCGTAGAGGTATTGCCTGTAGGGTGTCCATGCTAGAATCAGTAGCATGGGGTCCACCGCAACCTCGAACATGACGTCTGCTCACCTCTGCTGCGGTAATCATGCCAATCTCCTCACAAAACACAACTTTCATCCACTGCCGTTGGCTCCGCTGGCTCTACAGCGCTGCTGTACGCCGGCCTTCAATCTTCCTTTTTCGTAACTGTTCCTGCGCAGAGTCTGCGTTATCCGTATTATTGCTGTTCTGTGATGACCATGTATACATTACTGATGCTTGACTGCATCCGTGCGACACCGGCTGAAGATTCTGTGAGACGGATCCATCACGTACATGTAGATCATGCTAATCCAATCGTCTTAATTTAGCATAAAGTATTTGAAATCCCCGCTATTGGCCTTACACCACGTTCCGCAACCCGCGCCTATGTACTCCACCCGTTGCTTCTGCCGTTCCACTAGTTGTATCTTCTGCCGTCCTACATATCGACCCACATTTTCGACCAAAACTAGAGTTGACATCCACCACTCACTGTTGGCTCTGAAACACTGCACGCTCACCTTCAATAGTACTTCGTCTGCGGTATTTTGCGTCAGATCCTTCGACGTCTATCATCACAAAACATCACACTGTCCATACCTGGTGCTGCTGTAATCATGCCGTGTAATCTACAAAATCATCACAAGCATAATATTTGAATACCGCTGTCGGCACTACAATACGTTCCGCAACCCCGGCCTACTCCACCCGTTGTATCTTCGGCCGTCCTACATTATCCACCGACCACCTCTTCGTCGGGGCCGACATTGATATCAACGACCGCCTGGCGAACAACACAAGTATTACCTTTGGTTGCCACATACCAATACGTACCCCAAATTCCGTTGTATCCGACTGCCACAACCAACGACACGCGCATTTATTTTTCTCTTTTCGAAACTTCGCGCCACGCCCGGACCCATGCAGCCAACAATTGATTGTGGTGTACAGTACATACGCAGTGGACGTTTCACATCCACTTTCGTCTGCATTTCGGACGCGATTCACGACTTTATTTGAGAGACGGGTTCGTTCAACGTCACGTCAACCCTTACAAGTTATCGACGCGTTATGATACTGTCCGACATTCATTTGCCATCCGTCACTCTATAGTGTCTTGCCACGGGAGGCGGGGGGCCAATCGTTGCCCCTAGTAATATGTATATGACGAACACGGAAACAGTAGAATGAGGACAGCAGCAGCCCCAAGGCCTCCAACGCGCTGATTCCTTCGGTTCGGATGTCTATGTGATCCTCACTCCCGGCGGTGTGTTGCTTCGTGAGTATTGGGTGCTCGGGTGCTTCTCTAGAAGGTGTGTGAGAGATGATGTGTACCACCTCGCCAAAGTGCCGTTTGAAAAAATGCTGTGAGATGGCCTGTTTTGGGTCGGAGACAGCCCCACAAACCCACGGCACCACGCAGCAGTAGAGCAAGAGGGCCTCCGACACGCTAATTCTTTCGGATTGGTCATGTATATGATACTGATCCTCAGCGCCGCCGCCTCTCTCTAATTGTTGAGTTCGTCTACCTTTTGACAGGGAGCGGTAAAAAAGGGGGGTCACACTGGGGTCACCACGGGAAAAATGAGCGGAAGGACTTGAGGAAATCGCACACCCAGTTTGTGACACTGCTCATCAGGCCACTTGTTAAGCTGTCTTTTTTTTGGGCTGTCTTTTTCTCAAAAAGGGACGAACCAAAAAATAATCTAGGAAAAATATGACCCCAGTGCTGGTCGATCCTTTTTGCTCATCCGCCAAAAAAAATGACCCTGCAACAACAAGTGCAACGGCCGTTCGTCACCCAATGAGTACCTTGGCACCGAGTTGGTTTTTCGGTGATATCTCCGCACAGAGCGAAGCATCAGCAACTGTAAAGCTATCCCCCGCGAGCTGGGTGCTTGGTCCGCCTTGTGTGGCGGCTGATCGAGACCACAGGGCAGTGGGAGGCACGGCAACTGAGGTGGCGAGAGTCAACAGCACCTTGAAAAACCCCACCGCGCCAACAACCAGCTTTTTTTGCTCTTTTTTGCCCATGCCGCAACTTTGGTTCATGGATGCTCCCTCGCCACACACTGAAACAACAGCGATGACAAAGGTATCCGCCACGAGCTATGTGTATGGTCCGTCTTGTGTGGTGGTCGATACAGACCAGGAGGCTGACGGGCGGTCAGAGGTCGTGAGCGCGAGAGTGGTGGACAAGCGGGAAAAATGACCCGCCGCGTCTCCAAGCATATTTTTTGTTCTTTTTCCCGTGTTGCAACTTTGGTTCATCGATGCTCCCTCGTCACACACCAACGCAACAGCGATGCCAAAGGTATCCGCCATGAGCTGTGCGTCTGATTCGTCTTGTCTGGTGATTGATACAGACCAGGACGCTAGAGGTCGCCCAGAAGTTGGGTTCGCAAAAGTTGACTGTGCACCAAAAAGACCCACCGCTGGTGCGTCCAGGCTCTTTCGGCTCGTTTGCCGCTTGTTTGCCGCACACATCGGGTTGTCCACCTGGTCAGCCGAATGACAACATTACGTCTATCGCCGAGGCTACTCACTCCGTACCAGTCACATGACACGACTCGTGCGAATACCGTTAGAGTTTGCGGGGATCATCCGTCGAGATATTCAAGTTTGTGGGCAAGTGTCATGTGTTGTGACAGAAAAAGGGCAACAAAAAAAGACAGCCCCATCCTGTCACAAAGTTGCCCAAAAAAATACAGGATGGCGCTGTCTTTTTCTTCTGTCCCTTTTTCGAATGTCCAAAAATGCAAAAAAAGACAACTTAACAAGTGGTTCTTTGGCCAAGTTGTCCCTTTTTGAGAAAAAGACAGCCCAAAAAAGGACAGCTTAACAAGTGGCCTCACTGCCCCCAGTACTGAAAACAGCGGGCCGGGTTGTCAGGGTCTTTACAAATGTGCTGTCCTCTGTGTCGATGCTCATTTTTGTGCTTGTACCACAGCTCTATAATGAGCAAAGTCAATTTGACCTGTTATGTGTCATTGATTCAGCGATAGAAACGTTTGCGCCGATTTTTTATTGACCGATCGGGAAAAATTGTCACCGATTCGTGTTTGGGGGTGGTCGATACATAGGAATACGCCTCAGTAACACGCATTTCTGCCCGTGGACGCACACGTCTGACGACAGTTACATCTATCAGCTGTCGCTCGTTGTAGCGACACCTATCCTGTCTTCGATAGAGATGGCAAATCGGGGTCGAGAGAGTCGTTTAGATGCATTTGTCGGGAAAGCCCGTACTAATTTCAATAGAGATCGGCAAGCGATTCCTTTTGTCAGGCACTTGGTACAAACTCGTTTGTGTTCTTAGGCGACCATGAGTTTCGACGTATATTTGTCGTTCTGGTTAACCGCCGCCAAAAAAATAGTCGGTCGCCCCGATGGTCTAGTTGGTAGCCTCGTAACCTTCTAGAGGTCAGGTCAGAGGTTCGAATCCCGGCGTAGGCGAGCTTTTCTTGCAAAGTGAGTTTTTCTCTCGCTTCCGCTCCTGGCCAAGTGGATAGCGCTAGTTCGTGTGTACACAGAGGGAAGAGAGTGCTGAACTCTTCTCGCATTAAAAATTGAAGGCGAAGTACCGCAGGAGGGGAGGATAGAGAGAGGCTCTTCTGTGTGACCATGGGTTGGAATAAACGGCACTAGTGCTGTGAGCGCTGATTTGAAGTGAAGAACAAAAAAAAAAAAAAAAACGATCCTGTCCTGTGGAGGCGCCATATGCCATTACACGTTGGGTATTTGTTACGGAAAGCACACACGCATACTGTTTGATGAATACGCGGGCACGGAAGGAAGCCGCGGGGAGGCGTCAAACGAAGGAAATACCCGCATTCTTGATAGGTGAACGAATGTATTGTGAACCTCGTGTACGATGTGAAATCGCAAGATATGTACTACTGCAATAATGTTGTTGTTCGCAACAACATCGTTTGGCGTCTTTGGCGTTGGAATCTCTCCCCATGGGTTCAACCTATCCCAGGGTGAGGTACAAACGAAAACGATATATATACCCGGGGAAGAGATTCCTACATTTTTCGATGACACCATGTAAGAAAGACACGCAGAGCAGAAGGGATCCTTCCCAAAAAAGCAAGCGAAGCACAGTCCATCGGTCCACTAGGAGCTGGGCCACAAACAAATGACGGCAGCAGTATCTTTCCGCGTGGTTACTTTTTCGCTCAAACTCGGCGAATACTGGCTCGAGCGTTACCCGATGACTCTGGTGTGGCACTCCGTATCCAAACAACCCGTTCCACTCTAACACTGTGAATATATATTTCAACGATTGCCCGTGCTGCCTCCCACACTGGTTCGTCAATACTTCCTTTCTTTGCAGGATATACGAGGGTGTCATCGCGAGTCAAGGCTTGAGTGTTTTCTCCACCCCGACCCTCTGCACTGGCAACTCCGCCGGCTCACAAGGGACTCAGCGCACGGAAGATAATCTGCAGGCTCCTGATAAGGAACACCCTAGCAGCATCGTGTCGGCCGGTGTCACTGCCGACGATGCTACCGGCTCGATCATGGTTGCCTCTTGCAGCAACGCAGACAAGCCAATGGCATCTACTAGGTCGTGGGAATCGTACCAAGAGTCTGCACCACAAATGAACCCACCTGTCGGAACGAGCCTGTCTCCTTCGCATCTCCACCTCGAACCGGTCAGGGGAAGCACAAGTGATGATACTGACGTGTTCAGCGGTGGGGTCGAGGGATGTGGTGGTGGTGGTGTCATTGCTGGCTTGGTACCACAAGTATCCGATATGCCCGTGACATCCCCTAGGTTAAGCGAGGTGGACGGGACCACGCACAGGGATGATGCTATTACCGCAGCAGACTGGCTAGATATTTCTCAGGCCATGATGGATGCAGGTGACGACCAGAGTCCGAGGCTTCTATTTTGACGATTTTCTTTTCTTTTACCAGCCTTTGATGCGGTCTCGTATGCTAGCTCTTGGATGTTTGTACGTGAGCTGCTGTTTCGCCCGTTGGTAGAATACAGAAGTAGTACATACAAGTAGTCGAGCTACGCCGGCTTGCTTCCTGTTTATCGGCAGACTCAGTGATGCTCACTCAGCCGCGGCAAGGGCGGTACACTGAGGCACAACATCACCGTCCGCCTCTACTCAGGTTTCACATGCAGGATGCATGCATATTCTCCCAGGATACCCTCTCGATTTTATTTATCATTATGTCGTTGTCTGTTTGTCTTTTCTCATTTTTGGCCGGGTTCTATCATCTCCCGGATCAGTTTTTCCTTTTGTGTCCTACAGTACGCGTCAGCGGACAAGAAACGTCACAATCGGGTCGACGCTCAGATTCTTGTTTCGTCGCCACTGTGACCAAAGGTTATTGTATAGAGTGTAGTGTAGGATCACCGCTGAGCTGTGTATGTTAGAGTTATTTTGATGTTACTCGTGAAGTTTTGCTCCACTGTTTCCTAACGAAGACCGGGAAAATCTTGACTTCGGGCCCGTACTGGATATGGTAATACCGCATTTGCATTTTTTTTCTGCATCATTTGTTTTGTATTCGTTCTTGAAAGGTGCATCCGTCTTTTGGTAGTTGGCTTGTGACCACGGAAGGCGTCCGCGTCAGTTGGGCTAGTACGGACATCAGAAACCACTGAGCGGAGACTGGAAAGGTTTTTAATGTGGAGACAATAAGAGCAATCTACTGCAGACCTGTAGAATAAACAGTGAACTGCTATCTTGATTTCAAAGGAGGCGTCTGGAGGTAGACGTTTAAAAGTATGTTTACAGCAGCCTCTACTCTCGCCCTGTGCGAGAGTCAGCGATATTTGTTTGTCGCGGTGCCTTCCGACTGGTCGTGTGTCTGTTGTGCGATTTCGGGTGCTCTTGCGTCTATTTTCAATATTTTGTAACGTCAAAGTTCCTTGTCCATGATCCCGGAAACCGAAAGCCGAGTCGCAGTCAACGAAGCGGCACAGCAATTATTGTTGGCACAGCAATTATTGTTGAATATTGGACTTTCGGTGACCAATACAACCTCACTCCACACGACATGAAGATTGAGATAGGGTCGATGACATCGAACAAACCACAAGGCGTAGAACACAATGAGCTAACCAACCCAATGCGCTCGGTCATAGACAACATTTGCAATGCGCCCTTGATGCCGGGGAGGTCTCCGGCTATAATGCCACTCACCAAGAAACACACAATCTCGATACACCTATATGCTACGAGGTGGGGGGCGCCATGCAACACGGAGGGCCTTGAGGATCCTGTGGCTGATAGTGGTCAACAGTAGTCCCGGAGAGGAGGTGGAACAAAAACCACAGTACCTCGAGATCAGCGAGTAGGCCAAGACCACAGTTCAGAAAACAGTCAGCAGGCAAGAATATGATAAAGTTAAGCAAAGAGAAATGCGGGCAGACGTGTGGAGTGAGGCCTTCCCGCTTGTCAGAATTCGTGAGAAAAATTCACGTCCACCGAACGGTGCAACCAATGAAAGAGAAAAGACAGAGGACTGATCACTGATACAATTTCATACTGTGGCGTATCGTCGGCCACGTTGCGATATTTTCAACACGAATACAATGCATGAATGGATACTCATCAATAAATTACTTCCATGACAGGCGAAACCAAGTACATGAGGCAGAGGACGAATTTTGCGCCATCTGTCTACTCCAACTGGGAGTTACCTTTTGAAGGAACGTGAACGAAGTCTCACCACCTCTGGTGTGCCGCGAGCGCACGGCCGACTCACCCCATGGTACCGCGGCACAAGCCAGGATATCGCTCAAACACCTCAAGGCAGCGGTCCATTATCCCCGGGGTGGCATCTAGATCACCCTGTGCTGCCTTAACAAAGAAAGGGGTTATGCAGGATCGGGTTTTCCAGTACGAAGATCGAGGGCGGAAGCGGACGTTTCTTTGGAGATGACCAACCGCAGCAGTGGCATTTTTCATGGGCAGTCGTCCGCAAGCAAAGGGGGCATGCGGAAGCAGAGGTTGAGTTTGAATCAGTGACTTCTGAAGCTTGCATCGATCACATGGGTCACCGTGTAACAGCGCGCAACTGACATTTCACATCGCCGCAACAAGATATTCAACATCTGCCATCGACAAGAACAGTTGGGGTTCAATCGTACATTATGGTAATGCATGGGCGCATACATTGACGTCTCCATCGCCCCCCCAGCTTAGGCGATGACGACAAGGCTGCCGACACCAGAGCGAACCTTTGGTCTGCTGGCCAGGGTCATAGCACCCCATGTCGACATGCAGGCCGATTACATTGAATGTACAAGGTCATACGTAGGGAAGGTGCGAGCGAACAATATTGGGCAAAATCTTCTTGAATGTCCAGGCCAAGCAGTGGTCGATGCACTACTGAACGCATTGGTTGTTGGTCGCAGTGTCCAAGCGGTACATCAATGCACAAAGCAAAGGGAATGACCGCATTTGAAGGTTGCCTCTTCACCGGCAGCCCTCCAGATATCGCAAGTGGGCCGGATTTGAGCAGGGCCTCTCTACCGTGCGCTCCATCACGATCAGGCTGAGACTGAAATTGCTCCTGATGTTGTTGGGACAGAAACCACCTCCGTTTGCGGTACGTGTACTGGCTGTCCTCACACACCACTTGCAACCACACGTATTGTGGGGGAAACAGACCGTAGCTCTGAGCAAAGTATAGTGGTGTGAATGTCGCTGCGTCGTGTCACCCGAGCCGTAAGCCCACGTCCCTTTGAGCACCAACTATGGTACCGCGGTCACTGATTTCGAGGGCAACGGGGCATATTTGTCGTGCTGCCTGTGGCACTAAGGACGGACCTCCAACTACTTGGACAATGTTGTCACCCTGAGCTGCGACAGCGACAAGCAGAGCAAGAAAACTGGTTCAAGAGAACACGAAGTCCAATCTCAGCGCAGAACTCCTATTCCAAAACATCATTGAAAATGAATCGGCGAGGAAGCTGGAAATGTATTACTCACAAGAAGTTTCGAACTGCAGCTTGACATTTCAGGATTGGACGAAGGAGTGCCGTTTGAATTGTTCGTGGGTCTACGGACATGGTTTGGATATGTTAGCCGTACGTACAAGTGTGACGCAGATGGTGTAGAACCTTTTAGGTAGGGGTGCGGTGATGATGCACCGGGGCCCCCTTTTGTTGTGTGCAGCAGCCCTGCTGCCACTCCTCCTTTCTGAGCACGACAGCGCCCTGGGTACGGGCGTTGCCTCACCGTCTGAAGTTAATACACTACACAAACAATACCCGATAAGTACGCGGAGTACGGCCGACAAACACTCTAGAGTTTAGATTCTTTGTCCCTCGAGGGATAGCCGCATCGGGAGATGGCTGTGTCGGACAGCGGTTCGGTCGAAGGGCTGGGGGAAGAGACCTCAGCCATGCAACAGCAACACGCCGAGGACCCGGCGATTGCGAGACTGGAGGGCCAGTTATCGCAGCTGATGAGCATAGTAATGGAGCTTAAGAGGAAGGAGCCTGGCGACGCCGTGGCGGGCGATGCCAGTAGGGGCGGCGGTGCTGCCGTCCCAAGCCAGAGAGAGTCCTTGCCGTCAGAGGGCGGCGGGGCATTTTCCCGGGAAGCGGCCCGTGATGGGCCAAATCACCCGCGGGAAAGCCGCTGGGACAACATACCGGGAGCGAGTCCTGGGGTTCCAGCGAGAGTGGGGCCTGGCGTAGGAGCTGACCGCGGGGAAGCGAGGGGGTTAAACCCCCCAGGTGAGATACCCGCAACTCGTGGTAATGGTGATTACATCGATAGCTTCAATCACTCGAAGAAAGTGAACGTGGTGGCCCCTCGCCTTGAGGGGGGCCGCAGCAGCGGATTTAGCACGTGGCGAAAAGCTTTCATCCAGGCCGCTAAGACCGTGGAACTAGACGGTCAATTCATCGGGAGTACTGAGAGACATGCCCCCGTGGGCGACCCGAGCATGCCCACCTCCACACTTTACAACGACTTGCGCTACACTAGGAGCGAGGTCGCACGTGGGCTCGCCGCGTTCCACTTCATCACTACCGCCGTGATGAAAGAAACCGACAAAGCGGTCGTCAGTAGTTGTGTGACGGCGAAGGGGGTCCTCACGGAGCTTGAAAAAGTTTACGACCCCGAGTCGCAGGGATCCAAACAAGCCCTGATGAAAGAGAAGTTCCGCTTCTCGATCCCGGCACACAGCAGCAGCAATCCAATCGAGCACCTAAGCAAGCTCGAGCAGATATACATGCGCCTACGCGAAAAGGGGCTCAACGCTGACACACCATTTGTCCTCGCACACTTCGTCGACTCGCTTCCACCCGAGTACCAACAAGCGAAGTTCCTGTTGGAGACGGCGACAAAGCTGGACAGGGGCGAGATCGTCAGGATCGTAAGCACGGTGCACGCGAGCCTCCCGGAGGGGAGGAAGGCCCCGAAGGGCCAGCACAAGGCGGAGCATGCTTTCCTCGCGAGCGACGGTAACAGCAGGGGTGGAGCGCCCGGCCGCAGCAGCGGCGGCCGCAACAAGGGTGGCGGCGGCGGTGGTGGCGGCCAGAAGGGGAAAGGGGGTGGCAGCAAGGGCGGTGGGGGCGGTGGTGGTGGCAACAGCGGCGGAGGCGGCGGCGGCGGTGCAAGTAGCATGCACGGCCGCTGCTTCCGGTGCGGAGAGAAGGGGCACCAGGCGGCCGCCTGTACCAAGCCAGAGCCCCTGCGATGCGAGAAGTGCCTGGGCTACGGACACGACAAGAGCACGTGCTCGTCCGAGCAGGCGGTGCTCGCGGTGGAGCTGCCGGTCTTGGACGCCACCGCACTGGACGTGGCAGAGGAGGCGCTAGTGGTCCGTGACTTCACAGGCGAGTGGAACAGAGTCGTTGATCGAGGGGGTGTAGAGCAGGCCAGGCAGGAAAGGTTTGTGGCCGATACCGGCGCAACCAACCACATGTTCCCGAGCGCTAACGCGTTCGACAACTACCATGAGTGCGATCGACGTTTGAGTGTCGCCGCAGGGAAGCAAGCCTTCGCCATCGTAGAGTATGGCGACGTGAGGGTGACCATCGGTTCTCGCGTTGGGACCACAGACCTGTGGTTGAAACGGGTCGCTCATGTGCCAGAGCTCAACTACAACCTCGTGTCCCTCACAGCCCTCTTGAAACAAACCAAGGGCCGCTTAGCCGCAGACGAGCACGAGTTGGAGGTGTTCGTTGGTGGGGGGGAGTCGGTGTACTTCCCTCTATGGGGGGACCTGTTCGTTCAGACTGGTCACCGCATAGAGTCGGGTAGGGAACTAGCCTGTGCCATAATTGCTCCTGGTATCGCGAAAGCGAACCGCACCCCCGTTGACATCAACGACTTCCACTGCGCGCACGGCCACTCCCACGAGGTGCTGCTGAAGAACACGGCGAAGCAGCAAGGAGTGACGCTGGTGGGCCAGCTCCGGGAGTGCACGGGGTGCTCGACGGCAAAGGGGCTATCCAAGCCCATCCCCAACAGGACGTCAACCCGAGCAGTTAAGAAACTGCAGAGAGTTTTCGTGGATTTGAGTGGGAAGGTAAGGGTGCAGAGCTTGGGGGGGAAGTGGTACACTCTCATTGTAAGGGATGACTGCACGAGGTGGAACCGCGTCTACTTCTTGAAAAACAAGTCAGACGCTGCAGAGGCATTCGGGAGATACCTAGCGGAAAACAGGGCAGACGCAGCCCCATCCGAGGTCATGGTCGTGCGGTCTGACAACGGAGGAGAGCTTTTCGAGGGAGAGTTCGGAAAGCTGTGCCGCAAGTATTGCATCAAGCAGGAGTTCACCCCCGCATACAGCCCAGAATACAACGGTGTAGCTGAGAGAGCACTGGGACTGATAAAGGATGCAGCACTAGCCGCCCGCATACAAGCGCCGATTCTTTACCCCGAAGCACCAAGCTACCCCTCCCTTTGGGCCGAAGCCACAGCTTGGGCATGCAACGCCCTGAACTGCACCTCCACTCACATCCAACCCGGACAAGAAATCGCCGTACGAAATGTGGCACGGGCACCCACCTCCCCCAGAGGCGACGTACCCGTTCCTCAAACCCGCCGTATACAAGGTCAAGCGCACGCACAAGTCAGAGCCGAAAGCAAAAAAGTGTTTTTACCTCGGCCCTGGAATCAACACAAACCGTGATTGCGTGCGCATCCTGAACGAAAAACGCCAAGCGATCACCACTCGCAACTTCACCTGGCAATCTGTGCCCACCGCCCCGACCGCGCACCCCCAGCCGCTGCCTCCCATTGCAGAGGAGGACGAGGAGCTCACGACTGGGGAGCACGAGGGCGGGGGGGGTGCGTCATGCCACGGTGGAGGGAGGGCGGAGGGAGAACCTGAGGATGGAGGTTTCCACCTTGACACGACGGCAAACCCGGGGCCCGCGGAGCCGCCCGCGCGCGATGCGCCGGCGGCGCCGCCGGCCGCGCCCGAGGAGTCGGGCGCGGGCGACGCTGGCGATGGCGCCCCCTCGAGCAGGGAGGGCGCGAGCGTCGCCCCATCTACCACGTCGACCGGGGATGGCCGATGTGGGCGGCGGCGAGGACGACCGCCGCAGCAGCAGCAGCAGCAGCAGCAGCAGCAGCAGCAGCGGTGGCGGCAGCGACAGCGGCAGCGACACGGATATTCCGGCGCTCCGCGGGCCCGAGGAACGTAGGCTCGCCCGCTTTGGCGAGCCGGCCGAACTCACCAGCCGCCGACTCAGGGAGAACCCTCGCCGGAACACGAGGTACGAGTCGTCAACGAGTGCCGAAGGTCTGCTCGCCCGCCATGCATCGGCGGCCGGGCTGCCCACCCTGCCCATCAACAGCACGGAGGAGTACACCCACTGGATGCTCGCGTGTGTGGTCGACGTGGTGGAAGGGCTAGAGGCGAGGGCGGTGCAAGCGCTGCTGTGCGAGAGCGCGGAGGAGGCCAACATCGCGCGCCAAGAGGCCGAGGACTTCCTGCTGGGAGCGGAGGACCTCGTGCTCAACTTTCCAGACGCCTTCGTGAGGGCCCTGGCGTCGACCGAGCTGAGTACAGAATCCCCCATAGGCAAGCGTCCGAGTGACGTTGAATCCCCCCCCATGACCGTAGCCGGCGTTGCCAAGTCTGTGTACAGAGAGGGGTGGGAACAGGCCATGAGGGAAGAGTTCGATGGGCACTTGGACACGGGAACGTTTTCATTCGTAGACGGTACGCCAGAGGGGCGTAGACCTGTGAGTTCTAAGTGGCGTTTTACTTGGAAGACGAACAAGGAGGGGAAAATCGAGAAGTTCAAAGCGCGTCTGGTCGCTAGGGGTTTTTCGCAAATTCCGAATGTGGACTACTTCTACTCATCCTCCCCTTGCCCATCATCCGCATCCATTAAACTGATGCTTGCGGTAGCCAATGAGAAATCATTGAAACTCAACCACTGGGATGTCAAGCAGGCGTTTACACACGCTAAGTTAGACGAGGATGTGTTCTTGAGGCTCCCCGCGGGGTGCGGGGAAAAATCCCACAAAGTTGTGAAGGCTGAGCGTGCTATTTACGGCTTGAAGCAGAGCGGCAGGCAGTGGGGGTACCACGCTGCCGACACGCTTGTAGAAAACGGGTTCGAGCAGTGCAAGGCGGACCCGTGCGTCTTCCGCAAGATGAAAGACGATGTCGTGGTGATGATTATCGTGATTTATGTGGATGACATTTTGGTGGCTGGGTCTGATGATGATTGCAAGGAGTTGCTCGCTTCCCTCAACAAGGCATTCCCCACCAAAGACCTTGGGGAGTGTGTGTGGTTCGACGGGTGTGCCGTTGAGAGAGACCTAGAGGCTGGGACCCTTAGAATCTCCCAAACCGCGTACATTGACAGCATCGTGAATCGCTTTGATGTGCAATCGACCTCCCCCATCCCTGCTTCCCCTGGTGCCGACCTAGGGCCGAAGCGAGATGACGAAAGTGGAGGGGAGTGGCCGGTGAGGGAGGTCATCAGCAGCATGATTTGGGTGTCGACGTTCTCGCGCCCGGACATCTCGTTCGCTGTGCGTGCGGTAGCGCGCCACGCCCATGCCCCTGCCGAGAGGCACTGGGAGGCGATACGGAAGATCCTCGCCTACCTCAAAGAGACGAGGGACCTCGGGATCACCTATAAACGGGGATCGGGGCTGGGGCTGGCGGTGTACGTGGACGCTAGCTACGCCGACGCTGAGGATAGACGTTCGGTGTCAGGGCTGGCAACAACGGTTGGAGGAACCGTCATCAGCCACGGTAGCAAGACGCAAGCTATCGTATCTTTGTCGTCCACGGAGGCAGAGTACATTGCTGCCGGAGAGGGTGTGAAAGAAGCTTTGTTTGTGCGTGCAGTGCTCTCGTTTATTGCCCCAGAGACCAGTGGCGGTAGCATTCAGGTCCTTGAGGACAATCAGGGGGCGATGGCCTTGGTGCAGAACCCCCTTAGCTCAGCGCGTAGCAGGCACATCGACGTGCGGTACCACTTCATTCGTGGATTGTTTAGGTCGGGTGACATCTCGATCAAGTTTGTGTCGACGTCGGAGCAACATGCAGACATGCTCACCAAGGCTCTTAACAAGAGCAACCTGCAGTACCACCGGAAAAAGCTGATGAATTTGCCGGAGCTTCTGTAGGATTTTCTAGCGCTTGGGGAAGGTCATGTATACCATGCGGGGAAAGATGCATTACTGTCGCGGGCTGTGTCCCAATGGCAGGAGTAGGAGGCTTGCCTCGCATTCTTGTCTTCGCCTTGGCCTTCCTGATAAGTGCGGCCGTTGTGATCCGCCGTGATAGCAATGGTTTGTGTTGGATGGGGTTTATTTTCGAGGGGTTTTGCCCGGGCGCCGGGTTTCCCCTCGACCACCGTATTGGCATTTTATTGATGTATCCGGGGTGTTTTTGCCCCACTGATGGTTAGTCACTTGCGTGAAGAACCAGGGAGGGTGTTCGTGGGTCTACGGACATGGTTTGGATATGTTAGCCGTACGTACAAGTGTGACGCAGATGGTGTAGAACCTTTTAGGTAGGGGTGCGGTGATGATGCACCGGGGCCCCCTTTTGTTGTGTGCAGCAGCCCTGCTGCCACTCCTCCTTTCTGAGCACGACAGCGCCCTGGGTACGGGCGTTGCCTCACCGTCTGAAGTTAATACACTACACAAACAATACCCGATAAGTACGCGGAGTACGGCCGACAAACATGAATCAGATGCGCTCCTCGGACGAATTTGGACCAAATCTGAGGTTCAAACTACTCAGAATGTTGCAAGCGTAAAACAGTTGCTATTGGGGATTGACTCGCAACTACAGTGTATCTCACATCTACTTTCTGGATGGGCAGATATCATGAAAATGTAACTCTCCATGCTGTGTACACCACGCTCCGAACGAATTAGCGTTCCATTCCTAGCGCGTGGAATTCTTGAACAGTTACCAAGGGGGACAACGCCAACGACCTAGCGTCGCCGTATGCACCTCCGAGTAACACAATGCAGAGGGCGCCGAACTCGCCGCATCGGGTTGAAAATGCCATACAACGATATGTCTTCGAGGCTGGACGTGTTTGAGTGGTCGGGGCGTATTTGATGGCAATCTACATAGTCGCCTGCATCTGTAGTAATTGATGACAAAACGTGTGGCGAGTGTAAACCGAAACGTCCGTCACATGATGCAGTTGTCGCTATCATCCCCTGCAATCAGGTGGTTCGAAACAGCTTTGCCCTTGTCTGGAAGCGTTTGCATCTCCATCTCCTGAACACGCATGGGAGATTTCCCGTATTTCCGCTTAGTTCACCCCTACAGAAATAACATATGTTGTCTTGACTTTCCGTCGTACGCGTGTGTTTCCCATTCAATGCAATAAATCGTTCTTCTATGAAAACAAAAATGACCCGAAAAATGAAAGTAGGGAGGCCAGTCTTCAGGTGGAAGGAAAACAAAGTCAGAGCATTGTTTAACGTTGGCACCGAGAGGCACGGCAAGGATCCACTGAAGGGAAGTCGAGGACGATGCTTGTTTCCGCAAGCAACGACGAGATGGAAACGACAGTTTTTGGTCGTCCGCTCCTACCCACCACTCCCATCAATGAGACATTGACAACCAAACGAACGCAAAATTACCGTGAGTCTTAAACTAGCCGGAACCGACTTTGTAGGTCTTTCTGGCCGCTCTGCATTGTGCCAATAGTCGACAATTCGTGCAAAATGCATACCGTCGGGCAGAGCATTTCCCGCTTGGAATAGCTCAAGCATTGCTATCCTGGTTTGTTTCTATGCGGAAATAGGGAAAAGGACGTGCTTCGTGCACCAGGAGGCTTACTCGTCGAGGGAGCCGGTACGCACCTGAAACTTACTCTGCTTTTTCAGTAGCACGACACGGTCCTCGAAATGGGAGTGAAAGTTGGGCTACACTTCTGTGACATTCCAAAGGGAAATGGTACAGGTTTTTGAAGAAACAGGGCTCTACGGAAATACGATTTTCACCATGTTCTTGTCCATGACATTCATATCGACGCCTGTCTGTGCCTAAAGTCCCGGTGTGAAATCGAGGTCTGACTCCGACACGCAGATCTCGCTGGTTTGATGGAATCAAAAGCATCAAATCGCAGGGCGTCATTGTCAACTATATGTATGACTGTAAGCTTCGAGCCTTCCTCATCGAGGGAACTCACGTGCATGTGAAACCAAACCTCTGCCTCTTTCAGTAACTCAGTATCACGGTGGAAGAACTGGATGTAAAAATACTGCCAAACCACCGCGACATTCCAAGGCAAAATGGTACCGTGTCGGTGAAAATATCGGACTCCATGGAAACGGGCATCACAAAATTCACTCGTTCCCTCCATGAAATTTGCAACAGATTCGGCGGTATTCGCAGAAATACCGTACGCCAACTGTGGCAGGGAAGAAAAATAAGACCTGTCAACCCACACCTGCCGCTCACGCGCAATCGACCTTCCCCCGAACCCAATGCACCGTCCGAAGCAGTTTCCGACCCGCACGCTCCTGCTGACGTTGGCGCACAAAACAGGAGGTACCCTCGCTTGCGCCCCGCCCTTCTTCTGCCACCGAGGTTTACACCTACGCCTTGGTAGTAGGGGCCGTTCCACAACGCCTATGGACCTCGGGGTGCTGCGCGCTGGCCAAAGTACTGACGAAAACGCGTGCCAAAGTGATGGCCAGGTTTCCCATTCGTTTGTATGCAGCGATGGAGTCATTCTTCTCCGTGGATAATGTAGCCGATCCACCCTGCGCCCTCGATCGGCCGATTTAAAAAAGTCAACATGTAGGCCTACATGTGTAGCAGCAACCGCGTGTTTGTTTCGGCCGAAGAACGACTTCCGCGACAGCCGGTGGCCGTGGGAACAGAGAAATATTGGTTTTGTGTCCAATGGGTGTATTCTCGGAAAGTTTCACGCGGTGTCATAAATATGGGCTTATTTACGCCGCCGCCTAGGTGGTGCTGCCGTCACATGCTTGAGCGTATCTCGGGACCCACATGTTGGTTTCGGCCGAATGATGGCTTGCGCGGCACCCAGGGGCCGTGTAAACACAACATAATTGGTTTTGTGCTCGTTGAAAGTGTAACAATTTGGAAAGTTATCTATGGTGTCGTAAAAAAAACGTTTTTACGACATCGCCGAGGTGGTGCCGTGACATCGATTTGAGCCATATCTCGGCAACCATCGGTCACTATGGGACGAACGGGTGCTTGCGCGATAGCTGAGAGCAGTAGGGAAACAAGGTGTGGGGTTGAAGCTTTTTGTGCGGGTCGTAAATGCTATTTACTAGGGCACTTAGCGGGCCCCGCCGCCGTGAGGGCGGCGCGTCCCGAAAAATACCGCCATTGCACAGGAAGTCATCCAGATACAAAATGATACAAGGTTATCTAAGCGTGTTACGTGGATATAGCGTCCTTGAGGCGACGTGAGAACTCATGCTATCGTTAATCCTGTCGCATCGATTTTATTTGGAATTCTTTGCTCGTCTCCATATGTACCCGTATGCAGCACCAAGAGCAGAAAAAAGGTGTCGGATGGTGCGTTGTGCACGTCGGCGTAAAACAATTAAGGGTGTAACAAGCATATTGTTTGTAGCGGCTGGTAGTTGGGTGGCGTTGGGCTTTCCTCTGGATATTTCGTAGGAGACCAGGCATACTCCGCAGCAGCGGTGGCACAGCAGTCGCGCGCTTAAGCACACACCAATGCCATTAGCAGTTAGTTCCCAGCGAGCGCGTTTTTGCACAGCAGCGCAGCAGGACAGCAGCAGCGCTGGGAATCGAATCGGGATACAACAGAATCGTCCGATTGTTGAATTATAGTGTAAGAGGAAAGGGGGCGTATTGTGCGAGCCTTCGAGGCACAGAGGTATCACGGCCGTAATTAAGGAGTGGAAACTAAGCATCTGTCCAGAAGGTCGGTGGGAGGCACAAGGCAGACACATGACCCGCAATACAAAGTTGTGTATGTGTCGCGTCGAGTGAGAGGTGTGTGTGCTGTGAAAATTCGTCTTCGTCAAGACGCGGTGGAAAGTCCGCCGATCTCGGCCGTGTTGTTCATATAGAGGACTGAATCCATCATTGTATCATGTCGTAGGTGAAGGTAAGGTTAACAATCGTTCAGAGTTGCAGCAGAGTACGTACATGTACACAGTTGCAAGTGGATGGAGGAAATATTTTCCAAACGACAAAAACATACCGAAATGAATTTTCAACGAATAGCCAAGGGTTCACGAAAAACAATTTCCTGGACCCACACTACACTTGTTTCATTTTGGGCCCGCCGAGGGGGGGGGGCGGGGGGGGGGAGAAAAGTGTCCACTATGTAGGAATTATGATGGTAGTGGTAGAACGTATAATAATTTTATAATATAGGATACAGTACGCACATATACTGGAAGTCGTTTAGACTATACCTCTGCACTGTAATATACGTAGGGTATATTAGACCGTACATTTGGACCAATACACACATACGCTTTAACACAAACACGTAGATTCGTACGTACATACGTAGTGCCCCACCTCCAGCAGAAAGATGACCCACCGGGGAGGGATGTATAATATAGGATTTACTATGCCTATTGTAACGTCAACATATTATTTCATATCTTGAGGATGTTGAGTGTACATATAGTACGAAAGGCGATCTGCGACGACGACGGTCTCCCATCTACTGCGGAGTTTCGACTGGCGAGAGGGCGGGTGGCCACACGTCCCCCCCGCCGTATATGTGTACAGTTATACATTTGTGTTGTCTACTGGTCGTTAGCAGTGGAGCCTGTTCGGGTGTTCTTTTCCCTTCTGTTTCCTGGCGGCTGTTGGACCTGGAGAGTCTTTCATCTTCATTGAAGCAGCTGTAACATGCTTTTCTTCCTTTCTAGCACAGCATTAGCGGGTAAAACAGCGAAGAACACCTTGCTTGGTCACAGGTCTCCGTATTACAGCAGTTTTCGAAAACGCACACGACTGTACTCGTGGTTGCGCACGCTGGAGGAACACAACAAACCCGCCCCCCCGCGAGAAAGGTCCGAACCGCTTAGTAAAGCGGGTAGGCCTGTAGCAATCTAACAGGTAGGACGCCGTTTAGGCTCGAAACGCGGCTGGGTGCGAAGTTAGCTATATCTGTTGGTCGGTCTCATTTACCCTCTCTTCAACTCAGAACAACACCCGTCGCCTGTTTGTTGGTATTCTCTTTTCTCCCACGTTTGTGCCGCTGTGCTGCTGCTGCTGTTTTATTCTGCTGCTCGGGTCTTGGCTGCTCATATTGCATTATTAATACACCTCCTCCCTGGCTCTCAACCTTCGTGAGGCACAGGCAAACAAACGCTGTGGTACAATTGTACAGGAACCCACGACCCGCAGCAGCACAGCTTGCACAAAGTCGGAACGTTGGACCGAACATAGAACGACGTTGTTGTATGAACGTAGAACAAACTAGGGTTAAGGATTGGCCCCCCGCCCCCCAATGGGGCTGTGGGCCAACGTCCAGGACGGATGGTGGTGAGTGTCCGGGAGGACGGAAAGAAGAAGAAGAAGGGAGAGGATTTGTAAGGGCGGGAAGAAGGGACGGTGTTGGGAGAGGCAAGGAAGTGATGAAGAATTTCGGCACTCGACGAGCGCGCGGTCCCGTCGGGGGTGAAAGGAACATGCCAGTCCGTAGTCTTGTCTATCGGAATCGAAAAGCCGAAAAATCGAGATACATTATGTACACAACGACGGAGAAGGCCGACGAGGAAGGTACGAAGAGAGGAAATTGCACCCCACGTTCGAACTCGGGGTGAAAACCCCCGCAAGGATGGAGTGCGAAGGGAACAAAAAAACGGAGACGTCGACGTTTGTTTGCGTCGTGGAGCGATCCTTCTGTATATCGCAGGTACTCACCAACGCAAGACGGGGAGGTAAAATACCCATCGTGAAAGTCAAAGCGCAGGTCATAGCTGCATATGACTCATGCGCGGAGAAGTTACCACACGGAGACTTATCAACAAGAAGTTTGAAGGCCGGCTGAGAAGGTTTGAAGACACAAACACTTACGCGGCGACGATGGCAAGCGCAACGTCAAAACTTCACAAGAAGAAAAGTGCATCCTAAAAACGAAAAGGCCGGATGGCGACCTATGGCTCTCTCTCTCAGAATGAAGGGATTCCCACAATTTCCAACAGGTAGTCCACAAGTATCGAGGAGGACGTCTGAACGGTTTTTAATGTGGAGACAACAGCAACAACAACAACGATGAAGGTCGACCCGTCCTGCGTCGTTCAGTGTAAAATGATAAATGCAAAAGATGTACTGCGTAAAGATCCAGCGGTCTTTTTCGGCAGTGGCAAAGAAATATGCGACCACATGCCGCGAAAAAAACAAAAGTTGAGCGGGATACTCTATTATAGTAAATAGAACACCGCCTTCTCTGTTGTTGCAGGCAGGTTTGCTTCCACAACCCGGGAGTCCAATCCACTCTTGTTCGGCCTACAAGACTCCAATCGACACAAGCACCGGTAGGAGAGTGCGTGGGAGATGCCGTGACAGCACAACTTCACTCTCCTACGACATCGATGTACAGTAGTACTGCTGTCGTTGTAGCACCATGTGGAACATGTCCGAGGGGTCCTCTTGCGCGGTAACGACAACATGGCGAGAGCTCTACGTGTACCTGTCGTCGACACATGTGGCAGTCGCGCGACACACGAACTGCTGTTTGCATCGCACTGTACTATGCTTCGCCGTGGCAGGAAGTATCCCATCCCGTTAGGTCGTTGCGGTACTTGTAGCACGCGGACGTCGTTCGGCGTCTAGTCCATACTGCTTGTAGCAAAAACACAGCAGCAGTAATCGAGCTAGATATGCATGAAATGTTTTGCTCTGGTTCACTTTTGCCTCCACAACCCGAGAATCCCACTGCTGTATCTCAATCTACAAGACTCCAATCAACAAACCAGCACTGGCAGAAGTGCGTGGAAGATGCTGTGACAGCACAACTAAGTCGACACTCGTACGACTTCCATGTAAAGTCGGCGTCTGGTCCATACTGCTGTAGAAATTCAAAAATCGAGCCATCTTTTTTTCCATACTAATAACAAGAAATGTATCACGTCACGACGACCATCCTGTAAGTATATATATAACATGATAGTGACGACAAAATAGTTCTACACCCAGGTCGCTGCGGACGTGAGTTCGTTTCGAAATATTTCTTTCCGTCACCACCCGTCTATTTGAATTTGTTTCCCCCCCGTCGTGGTGGGTGCACAATACGTACATGCATGTCATGTATGTATGTATGTACTGCGTGATAGTTTGGCTGTGTCTGCCCACTACGTGTCTCCATCTTTCTTTGAATGTTTGAAAATCACACCCACACGCGCGCGCTGCTCCTGTCTGTGGATTCATTCGATCCGTCCCATCTTCACAAAAAATCCATCCACATCCATGTGGCCTCTTCTTTTCTCCGGAATGTGCGACGCACACCATGATGCTACGGTCACTGCCCTACAACATACTGTTGGCATACCAAACGAGCGAGCGAATACATCGCTTCTCCGCCCGCCTGTGGCGAGGGTGTGTGTGTGCGTTTCCTGGGCGACATAACGACTCTGATGAATTTCAATCGTTTGACGGCCTGGAATCCGCGGCGAATGTGGAAGGAACGAACAGCAGTGTGTTCTATATCTATCTGCGTTTGCTTTTTGTATGTTCTTGCATGACCCCCTGCCGCGGTGCTCTCTTTACCCCAGTCGGGAGGGACGCCTTGTACTTCAACATACGTACATGGCCAGAGAACGGAGCAGGCAGTAACTGCTTGGAAGCAAACAAACCCCTTTCTCCACGTGGTCTAATATACTGTATGTACTCCGGAAAGATAGTAGTGGAATCTCGTTTCCATATAATTTCAACTACAACTGCTGTAGTCTATAAGTATTGCACAGACCGGAGGAGGACAGACACCGACAGACAGACAGACAGATTTTGTTAGGTTATGCGCGCCGTATACGTAAAATCATGTGCCATTGGCCCTGGGTTTTGCTCTATCAACTTATACGATGACGCGTTTCGATTAACAAACACCGACCACGATGGTTCAGATAGATGTGTTATGTATCGTTTGTGGACATCTTGCTGATCTACGGACGTCACAAAGGCTTCGAAACACACACACACGTGTTTGTCTGGTTTGAGAGGAAAAAAATGGTCTTGGGCCGGCTGAGGGGGGAGGGGCGGGTGGGTCCAGTTTTTTTTTTCCGTATACCCTTGTAAAAGCCAGTAAATTGGGCGACGACGACGACGTTCCTAGCTACTGCTGCTGTAGACCTGGTATAACTTACATGTAGGATGATGACACCGGTCGGTGTCGTAAATAGCAATACCGTTTTTTTTCCTTGCAGCCGCACAGCAGCACTGATCCAGCATGCGCGGCGCATGTTGAATCAAGAGCTTGAATCAAGAGCTTGACACTTCCTATCTCACAGAGAACCTGACGCTATCATGCACACGTAAAATTATCGGAACGGATGCCTCACCGATCACAGATCTTACCCACAAGGTCGTTGGCCATCACAACTCTTCTTTTTTCGTCGACTCAAGGGGGACGGGAGGGGGGAACAGCAGCAGTAGACATCAGTACGGGGGGGAGATGCCGCGGGAATACTTGTACTGTTGTGTAGGCCATTGGTGGATTGTTGGAGGATTGGTGAGACAACAGAACCAGCGACGGATGCTTCAACAGGCTCTCCGCCTGGGAAGTTAGGCTCCCCCCGCCTGAGAAGTTTTGTGTTGACATTGTATCGCGATGCGAAAATCTGCAGGTATAGAGTGTACACCGAGCAATGACACGCGTGTTGGCACACCCAGAAAAATGTGTTTGCATTTGTTGCTGGTGCTGTCGAAGGGTGAAGCTGCTGCGTTCTTCAGGGTCATTCGGACCTCATTTCATAGTCGCAATCGAATAGAAATCGACAATAACTGGCTGCTTCTCCAGCACCTTCTGAGGGAAGGGATGCACGAATTGCGCCGCACCCACCCACGGCAGCACCGTGATACACCGTACAAATTGCGCAGGTATCTGGAGTTCAACAGACATCGCAGCGTCACACCACCCTTACACAGGACGCAAGCATGCGACGTTCTTGTGGCAGGAATCTTCACGCACTTCATGGCGATGACAAGAGTATGTGTGGCATGTTGCCCGGATTCGAATCCCATGCGCGTGCGTGGTGCACATTGGTGCACAACTTTTTTTCAGCGCAACAGACCCACCCGTCCGCTGTACCCTAGTAGTCTTCTAAACAGACAAAATTCAGGGAATCTCACCTGTGTGCGTACGCAGAGAATAGAGGGGAGGACGGATCACATGGAGCACATCTTTAGGCGAGCTTTCGGCCGGCCCACCTCATGCTCGCCAATCTGCGCATGTGACAGCAACAGCCCACGCCTCGGCCCGCTCGAATCTTTGCGTGACGAAAAATGCGACTGTCGGTTTCAGCCAATAGGATGCCCGTGACCACTCTCCGAAATCCCCGTTGGTTCGCCGCACCTTTTTCTCGCGCTGTCTTGTCCACCCCCTTCCCACACCTGCTTGTTGAATAAGCAGAGACCCCCACCAGCACGATGGACGGAAAGTGAGCTCGCTCACGGCCAGCCCTGCCTGGAATGCGCCGGAGCTGCTCAGAATATGGAAGAGAAACGGTGAGGATTGACAGTAGTGAACGATCTTGTGTGCGACGCATCTTCATCTACGTTACCTACATGCCGATTTTTCGTGTGCCTGTGCCTGCGGACAATAAAACGTCTTGGTTTTGTATGAATTGTTTTTTTTTTGCTTTGGTGGAGATTTGTCGGCGTTCTTGAGGCGAGTCTCCTCGTCGTCTCATCTCGAGCTTCCCGCACAGACGCATCCCCACAACAGAGAAAACGAGGCATACACACCGCTGTAGGCCAAGGCCGGCCAAAGGCACACATCATGGCTGGCGTCGGACGCTATTTTTAGACCCCGAGGCCTACTAGCAGCGTAAGCGAGGAAACATGCGAGTGCACACAAGTCAGATCTCTGTCTGCGAACTCTCTTCGTCTGCCGGCCGATATTTACTTCCACAACACAGACGCACCCCAGAAACAGAGACAAGTGAGACGTACACAGCACTGTAAGCCAAGGGGCGGCTAAATACACGCACACGTCGTGAGGTCCCGGCCAATTATTAGAGCCCGTTTCCCTTGCTAGTAGCGAAAGCAAAGAAAGCAAGTGCGCACCGACTCACAGCAGCAGCAGCGGCAGCAACAGCAAGCAGCACCAGCAGCAGCACTACTGCTGCTGAGCTGATGACGATGAGTGCAGACCAGCGCTCGCATTCATCCCCTGACTGACTGGTGGTATCGGGTGGGGTGCGTGAGCGTGCGCACTGGTGACCTACGTGGTGACGCAGGCCCCATCCATATCTATGCATATCTACGCTTGCTTTGATGTCTCTCTCCGACCCTTCTTTGCGCGAAATAATTTGGTATATTTTTGTTGGACCCGTATGTATAGAGGGGAGCCTCATCTCGGATCACCACACACACACACACCTACTTGCAAACTGAACTGAAACCTCCTCTGCTGCAGCTTGTCTGCTATGCACCAACTTCTGCTATGCTCCACTCGCCAACATATCCTAAAGTCCGGTGCTGCTGCGTCAAGTTGGCTGCGGGGGTGAGAGTCTACAGTAGAGCTCTGACGTTGTATTCCATGAGTTGCATTTTCGTTATTCTCAAACGTAGCATTTGTTTGCCATTGTATTGTTGTTGTTGTTGTTGTTGTCTTCACATTGAAACCGCTCCGGTCTCCGCTCAGTATACCTTCCAATGTCCGTGCTATAACAGTCCAACTGACGCGGACGCCTTCCGTGGTCACAAGCTAACTGCCCCAAAGGGGGTACACCTTTCTCCCATGCGCGATTTGCTTTTCCACCCCAACGAAAAGAAGAAATAGGAAACAACTAAGGGAAAAAGTTCCTAACCGGGGTGCAGGCGATCGACCCCGGTCAAAAAAGGGATGAAGGAACGAACTACAACGAAAGAGAGAAAAATAAGCACGGAAAAGAAAGCGAGAGAGAGACAGACAACGGAACCAAAGGCAATATTGATCGGAGGTTCCCTCGAAACGCTCCATTCTACTGCCGGAACAACAACGAATAATAAGCGATTACTAACAACGTGGCACCAAACAGGCGATGACTGACTTCCGACGACACAACATCACTTCGGGGGCACTGCGAGAGGGGGGGTTAGCAACACGATGGGACAGCCATCTCCGTCCTGCTCTCTCCGGCTACAGTTGTGTCCTCCGTCTTTCGACGTTTCCCCCCCCGTGTTCCTTTCCCCCCTGCTTTGCTGTCGTTGTATGCATACAACATACAGTAGTGGTCCCGATATAGTGGCTCCCTGAAAAGTGAAAATGCCCTCAATAGTGGCATCAAAATCTCTTGTCACTATCTCAACCCGATATAGTACTATTATTGAGGACGGGGCCCCCAATATTGGCATTTTGGGCATCTCAACCCCCCAATAGTGGCAATTCAAAACGCCGGAGCCTCCCTGTTTTTCACCGCAAGCTCTGTCCAAAGACGCAAGGGAGATTTTTTCGTAGAACGTTGGCAACATGTACGTCAAAGAGGACACACTTTGTGACAACGAGGTAGAGCTAGACAACACCGAAGATTCTGAGAGTGAGAGAGGTGGAGGGATAAAGGCGCCGCCATCGTTCGCAGAACTGTCTGGGATATTTGGTCCTCTAGAAGAGTACGCGGAGTCGTGTGGCATTGGCGAGGCCGGGCATTTCCTCCGTAAGGCAAATATGGCATTCTTCGCAGCACACGCCACTAGACCTCACGCAGTTGGACATCAGAGCGTTTGCCCAGTCATAGGGCAGTGGTATTGACTGGTCGGTTGACGCCTACAGATGCAAAAGCATCATGACGGTTGGGATTGATGCGGTGGAGTAGGGAGTGTTAGGCGTTTTCAACTTGGTTGTTCCAATTGGTTTCGCGTACATTGATGTTTCAACATGGATGCGTGTTTTGCTTGTGTTGAACCCCATCATGGATGGCCAGACAAGACAAAAAATATGGTGGTACTTTGTTTGTGCAGTCCGCCTGCACACAAAGGTAGGGTGCGATCGCCAAAGGCCTCGTTGTCACAAGACGATCAAGTGTCAACGCACACGTGATGGGCAGACGCCTGTGTTTGTTTTCACGCGGATACTGGTGCACACAACAAAAGAGGAACCCTAAGATACATACACAACGCAAAAAGCGTGAAGATCCGAGGAACAAC
The DNA here is from genome assembly GCA_000310025.1 of Ectocarpus siliculosus. Taxonomy (NCBI): domain Eukaryota; class Phaeophyceae; order Ectocarpales; family Ectocarpaceae; genus Ectocarpus; species Ectocarpus siliculosus. The sequence continues at coordinate 303,887 of FN649757.1, forward strand.
TGTCCGTAGCGTAAGCATCAAAGCTTATTTCTCCCTACTCAATGGTGGCATTATTGCCACTATATCGAATAGTGGTATTGCCCTGAATATTGCCATGTTTTTTTTTGCCACTACATGCCACTATATCGGGATCACTGTACATACATGTTGAAACAAGACACAATCATGATGTATGTGCTGCGGCATGTAATTCACAATTACCCGTGGTGTATGCACACGCAGCCCTATATGCATACAGATACATGCGCTATTCTTCGTCGTCGAAATGCACGGTCAAGTGTCAACTTCACCCCCCGCGAGACGCGAAATTTCCAAAATTTGAAAAACAACCTGACGTCATTCGCGGGGTGACTTTGTATCAGCCTGTTTCAACAGTCTTCCCGAATGCACTCAAATTCTCAAAATTTAAATCAGTTGAGGCATCGGATGGTGTGGTGCTTGGTGCGGTCGTGCTGTGGAGTGTTACACGCCGAAAGGAGCATTCCTCTCGCTGCTATGTAGCTACGCATCCACCGCACAGCTCTTCACGAAGAAGGTTCCCAGCACAATCTGCTATGCTCGTTTGTGGTAACGAAGCCCTTGGACGGCGCAGCCACTCATTTTTCGGAACAGCCTTCGAGTCGGTTTCGCGCCCTGCCCTCCCCCCCGCTCAACTCACACAACTACAAGTCTCTGCTCCTCCTCCGTCTTTCCAAGCCACGAATGTCTTCATCCTACGAAGTGACCTTCAACCTTTTCGACAAGACCGGCACCCTCTACATCGAGAACGGCTTCTTAGCGAGGCTCTGTATCATCACCATATGGCATCCTTTCACGCTCAGACGCGGAAAGGGTTTTGGACGCGGAAAGGGTTTTATCGGTGTGTGCTGATGCTGTGAAAAGTGCTCACATGTGTTACATGTGTGTGTGCTGTCGCAACTTGCATACAAGAGAATCTCTGAAACAAGATAATTTCTTCACCACTGACGGTGTGGTGGTGTGTCTCTGCTGCCTCGAGAGCAAGACATGCGTGGTAGAGAGTCATCATGTGTTGATGCCTCTATCTTCGTACCAGTGCAGAAGGACGCGGCGGCGGTGATGAACATGGCAAATGCTGATGATGCTGTGTACCCGACGCACCGCGCGCCTCTTCGACTTGAAACAATTTATCTGACTTTACTTTGTTCACCCGCCACAATGACGTGTTCGTTTACCAGACAGGCGTTCTCGAAGGCGGGGCCCCGCAAAACACCCACACAAGTAATTTTCTAATTGATTTTCTCACCATTTCCTCTCCCTATCATTTGAGTCAAGAGGGGCGGGGAAGTAAAAGTCTTTACAGTTGTCGTTGTTGTTGGCTTCACATTAAGTTCCGATCTCTCTATCCACTACCTTCAGCTGTCCGTAACTAATCTAACACATGGCGCCGTCGATTCTCGTGGTGGTCACCGTCTCACTTACCCTAAAAAGGGGAAAGGACGCGGGTCAATACAAATCAACGACAGATAGTCGACATAGTCTACATAGAACTCTCGCCAAATGATATATATGCGAGGTAAAACACAGACAACAGAGGTAGGTACTCCCGGTTCCAATCTCGTGGTACTTCACAGAAAAAAAAGAGAGAAGGCCATCCATCATCTGGAAAGGAAGATGTTGTACATTGTAGTCTACATAAGAACGGAGGGGAGCCGACTGGATACTATGTACAGTATGTATCGTAAATACTTGGTACATGTATTACAGCAAGGGGTACTAGATTTATGTGACTACAAGTGCATCCACGATGATAGCAGCACGATAGCTTTGTGTGCCGAAAGATCGCTGGCGTGCCTCGCCTAAGAGAAAAAAACGTGCGCCGTAAAGGCCAGGAGAGACTAAGGGACAGCCCACGCATATGAGCAATGTGCGCAGGGGTACACGCAGTACTACAATTTGTACGGCAGTGGTGTCTCTGATGTGGGGCAGATATATCATTTCTTTCCAGATCCAATCTACTGCCTATTGCTGTAAGATCCAAGATCCAAACAGAATATCCCACGGGAAGGTACATACAGCAATCTCAACATGTGATCAATACGGGGTCCCGCTTGCGCGACGGAAAGCAGAGATAGCGCACCGAAGCCGATGCTGACGTACTGCCTCGGCGCCTGATGTGGTCATGACAGAGGTGTGTATGGTCCAGACTATTGGGAGTGAGAGGGGGTTCGTGTGCTGTGTGCAATTTTCGCTCAAGGGAAAGGGTTTTCGGGACTACATGCACAATAGCATGAACGATAATCCCTCTCTATCTATAGTATGGAATGGTATAATTTGCCGTGATTTTTTCCTTTTTGTGCGATAGTGATTACAAGGGGGAACAATTGGCCCCCCAGTGGGGCGGGCGGCCAGCATGCGTGGGATGGGTGCGGCGGTTTGATAGGCAGAGGAAGTAGAGGCGACAATGACATCGGTACGAACGAAGGGTGTAAGTCTCAGACGATGTGAGGTCCTCACGTCCGTCCGTCCGTGGCGTAGATAGTGGGTGTAAAAAAGAACAAATGAAACCAAGAGGAACTTTCGTGAAAAGTCGATGCCCGATCACCATCAAACGGGGTACTTACATTATTGGAAGTTCATATGGGACGGCCATTGGCCAGCCATTGGCCGGCCCACGTGGTCCAAAATGGCTGGCCAATGGCTGGCCCATATGAACTTCCAGTATTGTCACGACCTGCATCAAACGTAAAGCGGAAGGAAGACGGGTGTGGGAAATTTTGTGAGGAGGGAATGCGTGCAGGATGAGGTCGAACATGGCATCCCTTCCGTTTATGACTGAGGTGTTGTAACCTACGCTCTCGAACAACTTATGGCCTCGTATCGGAGGCTCGTAGACAACACCACCTATTGAGGTTTGGTACCTCCAACAAACTGTCGGCTAACACCTTGCACGAAGACTTTGTTGTTACAGGTTGACCCTAAGTCGCGTGTTTATTGTTGAGCGCGGGGAAGGTCCTTTTGGAGAACATCACTGCACGCTACAGCATCAGCAATCTTCAACAGTATCCAGACGACAGCAGCAGTAGAACACCTTGTGATTGATGATGGCAAATTGAGAAGAGAATTTGAATCCGAATCAACAACACGGAACAAAACATGTTCAACACTGCGGGTGCATGCGCTAAGACGCGTCTGCAGTAGCAGCAGCATTTCACTTCGCCCGGTGATGCCTCGCATTGAAGTACACTTCGGCATGCAGCAGGAGGTATCTCATGCAGCTGATGTCGCAAAGATGCGCTATCATGAGTTTTCTTCACCCACGTACACAACAATCGGTGTGGATAGCAAAGCAGGCAATATTAGTGTCACCCCCCCAACCACGACCCTCCAAAAACAAATTTGAGCAACCGTATTTGTCTGTTTCCCTTACTAAAACTTCGAATTGTATGACGACACGACCGCAATCCTGTGATTGTGAGTATATTATAACATGATCGTTGGATCGATTTGGTGAGTGAGCCGGAAAAAAAAGTCAAATCAACCCAGTCACGGAACGGTTAAAGGATGGCCGAATAGGGGTTTTGACGCTGGCTATTGTCTCATCCTCTAGTCCAGCACATAAAGAAAGAAAACTACCTTCCCGCCGGAGGAACCTGGTCATTAGTACCATTATCAGTATAGGACACCATCAAGAGGCGTCTTGCGTGCTGACACGTTCAGGTTTGCTACTGGAGCTGAAATTTCGAAGGTCCCAGCAGCCTCTGAACCCTGAAAACAGTCCGTAATCTGCGCCGGAACCAAGCGGCATCCAACATTTGTCACAGCCGTGCTCACTGCCACTGACCGTAAACCCCTGAACGGGGGTGTCAGCAGTAGCTAAATAGTGGCATCAGCGACTCCTACTGTAGACCCGCAGTTCAGGATATTGGGGTCAGTGGCTTCGGGCACCGGCAGTACAAGACACTGGGTGTCGGTCGAGTCAAATTTGCAGAGATTTGCGTAGATAGCAGGCAATTACTAAAGTACGAAGCAGGTTTGAGCGCGCCAACACGCACCCCCCGCTGCTATAGGATGCCCTCTAGCCCTCTAGTGATACTAGTACTATATGCACCAGGTTCCTGGCAACACAGACGGCCTTATTTGAGCGCCTGTCGTTTTTGCTCTTTTGACTTGAAGTTAAAATCAATGGTGTAAATTTCTGTCTTGATTCAAAGGAGGTATGTGGAGGTAGGCGCGTGAAATTTACGTTTTGAGCAGCCTCTACTGCCGCCCAGTGCGAGAATCAACGATTTCTGTTTTGCGCGATGCCTTCCGACTGGTCTTGTGGGTCTCTTGTGCGTTTTTCTTGCTCTCGCGTATATTTTCAATATTTGTCAACATCAAAGGTCGTGCCATCCTTTAAGCCTAACCTGGTACATTGGTACATGTAGATAGCGAGGGGTAGTCAGCCGCGGGATAGCCGAATCACCACCCTGGAGTAGTCTATCTGCGATTCTTTGGCGGTGGTGTGTGGCAGCCAATCAATTTGAATTTTGAATCCGAGTCATCAACAACAACAACAACAACAAAGAAAAATAACAACCCTGCTTCCTCCTCTCTCTCTGCAATGAACGGCCGTTTGATTCGTGCGCATTGCGCATACAGCAGAACGTATCGTAGGTGAAACAACATTCCACACCCTGGACCAATTTTCAAAGCTCAGTTGCTCCACACACCACAAGGAGTGGCGGTGACGAAAATGGTGGTGTGTGAAGTGTCTCTTCGAGAGCTTTCCGACAACGTCTCGCTGGGTTTACGCATTCTCTTCGTTGGAAACTCATGCTTTCATACGAGTCGAGACGGGGGTTGTGGCATCTTATGTCCCCGACCGTAGACCCGTCAGCACTAAAACGTGCTGTGCACGTCATACGCGACGAATACGTTCCACACCGATTTAGTTTCGGTGGTTTCTCTAGACAGAGTGACGCAGCAGCAGTTGTCAAGCTATTCTCCGAGCTGTGTGTATGCCATGTCTTGTGTGGCGGCTGATGGAGGCCAACGGCAGTCATCAACATTTATAGCATTTTTTAGTGAAATATTTCATGGAAGTCCATAGACTCCCATGAAACCAGTCCATGGAAGTCCATGGAAAAAATGAAAAGTTTCATGGAAGTCCATGGAACTCCATGACACCATGTCATGTCCATGGAACTCCATGACACCATGTCCACGGAAGTCCATGGAAGTCCATGAAATATTTCATCATGGAAGTCTATGAACATTTCATGGACGTTCAAGAAATATTCCAGTGACGCCGACTTGGTTGATAAATGCCGACAATGAGCCTTGGCTGTGTTCGACATTGATTTCCATCAAATGTGTGCATGAGCTTCATTGGACTTCCAAGAAACTTTTTACTTGTTTCCACGGAGCTCCATAGACTTCCAAGAATATTTTCATGGAACTCCTTTCACTTCCATGAAAAGTTTCATTGAACTCCTTGGACTTCCATGAAATATTTATATATCATGAAGAGCTCCACGGACGTCCATGGAACTCTTGATGTGGAAGGAAGTCCATGGACGTCCATGGAACTCTTCATGTGGAAGTCCATGGACGTCCATGGAACTCTTCATGAAATATTTCATGGAAGTCCAAGGAGTTCCATGAGATGCCATGAAATGTTTCATGAAAGTCCAAGGAGTTTCATGAAAAGTTCCATGGAGCTCCATGGATTTCCATAAATATTGTCATGGAATTCCATGAAAAGTATAAAAAATAAAAAATAAAAAATAAAAACTACCATTATTATCATTGAGATGAATCACACGACGGGCTCAAGGTGCATCTGCTCCAAGCCGAAAGAAAAGTGAGTGGTGGACGCCATCCTCCGCCCATCAGCAGAGCCGCGGGAGAAGCCAAACGGCCGGGCACAACAACCTCGCCGACGGCTTCCACCGCCAGCTCGTCGCGTTCAGCAATGAATGGGTGTCCCATCACAGCCAGCCCCGATCTGGCGAACCGTCGAATAATAGAGGGGCGGAGGAAGGCGAAAGGGAAAAACATTTCCAACCGGTACCTAGCCATTGCCGAGTGAGGTAGGTGAGGTGCGTTTCGAAACCCTTGTCCAAGGGAGTGTCGTGAAAATCGGGGTAATTTTGTTCCATTTTGGGGGGGGGCGGGGACATATCCCCATGTATCCTCGGGTTTTCCGCGACGCGTCGGCGCTTCGGCGTCCCGCCCTCGCATGGAACATTTCATGGATGTTCATGGGCTTTCATGAAATATTTCATGAACATCCATGGACGTTCATGAAATATTTCATGGACGTTCATGGCAATCATGGACGTTCATGGCAATCATGAAATATTTCATGACCGTCCATGAAAAAAATTTTCATGAACGGTCATAGGCGTTCATGAAATATTTCATGAACGTTCACGGGCGTTCATGAAAGCATGTCATGAACGTCCATGAAATTGTTCCATGAAATGTTCATGACAAGGAGTGAAAATATTTCATGGAAAGTTGCATGACAAAAATGTCATGGACATCCATGGAACTTTTCACGGAATGCCGTGAAAACTTTCATGGAATTCCATGGACTTCCATCCATGGAACCTTTCGCGGAATGCCGTGAATTCCCATGGAAAAGTTCATGGAAGTCCATAGAAGTTCCATGGAATCCCATGGAAGACCATGGAAGTACATGGAACGGTTGCATGGAAGTCCATGGGCTTCCATGGACTTCCATGAAACTTTTGATAGAAAAATACCAAAATGTACAAGCCCCGCCAACGGGGCGCCATAGAAGCCACGGAAGTTGAAGGCGGCGAGAGTCGGCACAGCGCATGCATGCGAGAAAACAAAAAGAAGGAGGCTCTTCTTGAGCATGTTGTTCCCGCGGCACGGCTTTTCATATCAAGGTAACCCCTGCCCGCACACCCAAGCGACAGCAATAAAAAACGTACCCGCCATGAACTGTGTCCATGCTCCATCTTGTGTGGTGATTGATACAGACCAGGAAGATCAAGGACGCTGAGAAATTGCGAGCCCGAGAGTGTGGGACAGCCCGAAAAAAAAACGCGTCAGCTCGGATCGGTTCGCACGTATTTTCCCCAGGCCAAGGTTGGGTTTTACTGATGATCCCTCTCTACACACCTAAGCAACAGCAATGGCAATGGCATCCGCCACCAGCTCTGTGTATGGCTCCCTTCCCCTGCCAGTGCTATCTTGCCCATCCCCGCGGTGTTGCTTGTTTCGCTGAGTGCTTCCTCTGTCTCTCCCGTGGTGTGAACCAAGCAACCGCGTGTGGGTGGGTCGGAGACCTCCGTTTTTTCTTCCCAAGATTCAGGGTGAATATCTCATACTGTTTTGGGGCGCAAATGTCGAGGAAGAACGGCCATCTGCTGTCCGAGCGCGACCAAACTGGCGTGGTAAAGAGCACCTATCTATTTTTCTTCTTCCTCATACCCAGCAGATCGTCAATCGGTGCTCTATAGACCTCGTTCTGGTCGATAAGGAGGGCAAATCCAGGCGTTCGTTAAATGAAACTTGGGCCTGGTAATAGAGCGTAATATTTCCAAAAAAATGGAGAAATGGTGCCGCTTCGCGCTCTGCAGCTCATTAAATCGTGAACCTGAATATTGCTATTCAAATCAGACGGTCACGACCAACGATCAAGCGATCACGATCACGAGAGAAAATATCACAGCCATGTTTGGTCGAGAGTGATGACAGTTGATCTGTGATTCATTGGGAATTTTTCGATAGGTTCGGCAGTATTTCATTCAAAGAGCATCGTTCTTCGCCGCAGATGGATGTAAGATCTCGGGGAACTGCGCTGGACCTTTGTCGTTCCTCCCAGTGTTGTTCTTAGTCCTCCCCTTGCGCGGCTCTCGCCAAGGTGAGATGTGAGATTCACGAAGAATTTTGAGAGATGAGGCTAAGCAATAGTCAAATCGATGTGGAAGTAGTACAGAAGAGAAGCCCGGTTGGAAGAAAATGCATGCTGTTCAACGGTTGGTTCGTGGTGAGACATGAACTACATTTTTCAGTGTAGTTTTTGGTAAATACGACTGCAACTACGCAGGCTTACATAGGAGGGGGGTATTTTTCTTCGTTTTTTTGTTCTATTTTCGAGCGCCACCTTCCTCCTGCGGTGCGTGCTGCTTTTTATTTATTAATAGCGAGAAGGGTCCAGCCGTCCCTTTCCCTCGTCAGCGGTGCTGACGACCAAGTTTGGTACTACGAACGTTTCAGCTATTTTCGCTTCACCCGCAAAATTGTAGATTTTTCACTCCATGGGGATTCGAACCCACGACGTCGAGACTAGCGGTTTCGGGGTTACCACTAGACCACCGGGGCGACCGTGTGGCTGCCAGATGAGTCCATTGTCCAGAGTCGGACTTGGTCGAAAGAGATGTATTTGCCAGAGGTGGAGAAGAGTGGTTAGCCTCTAACCGCCAAGAAGCGTCCATCTTTTTCCCACCGACCAGGGGAACCCCCTCACACACGGGGGTGCGAGAACTGCCGTCGAAACCAACTCAGACGCGGAAAGGACCAGCATTCTCTCGGAGTTGTCATGGTAGGAAGTTATGCCCTACAAAGTATCCTCACGCGCCTTACCGTGCCGGGGACTCTTCTGGTGGAAACATCCCTCAAATGTGTTTATTACCCAAGAACTCTCAGATGCGGGGGAGGCACAGCTATCACCGCCCATGATGCTACCTACTGTCGACAGGTCTGCAGTTTGTAGTTCGTGTTGTCTTCACATTGAAAACGTTTCCGGTCTCCGCCCTGTACTTTCTGATATCCGTTGCAGGTCCAACTGACGCGGACGCCTTTCGTGGTCGCAAGCTAAACGCCCAAAGACGGCGCACCTTTCTTTCTAGGACGAGAACAAACAATAATTTCCAGAAAACATTCTTCAAATATGGCAATAGCATCCAGTACGGGCCCGAAGTCAAGAACTACTAGTACTTCGTGAGAACCAGAGGATCAAAATTTCATGAATATGAAAATAGGTCTATCAAACGCCGCTCAGTGGGGATCCTACACTACACCTCATAAAAAGCTGTGGTCGACAGTGGCGAAGAAACAAGAAAGTGAGCGTCTAGCCGATTGTAACGTTTCTTATCTGCTGGCCCGTACTGTAGGACAAAAAATAGCAAAAAACGAACCGGGAGATGATCGAACCTGGCCAAAAATGAAATCAAACACGACGACAACGACAGAAATATAAGCAAAAACGAGAGGGCACCCGAGGAGAAAATGTATGCATGTGAAACCTGAGTAGAGACGGGTGGTGTTCTTGTGCATCAGTGTACCGCCCTTGCCGAAGCGGCGTGAGCGTCACTGAATCGGCCGATAAACAGGAAGAAAGCCGCCGTAGCTCGACTAATGGTATGTGTACCACTATGCTGTTTTTCCAGCGGGCATACCACAGCTCACTGGCTCTTCGTACAAATATCCAAGAGCTAGCATACGAGACCGCTTCAGAGGTTCGAACAAGAAAGAGAAAAACGTCAAAATCGAAGGGTGGGACTCTTGTCGTCACCTGCATCCATCATGGCCTGAGAAATATCCAACCAGTCCGCTGCGGTAATAGCATCATCCCCGTGCGTGGTCCCGTCCACCTCGCTTAACCTAGGCGATGTCACCGGCATATCGGACACTTGGGGTACCAAGCCAGCAATGACACCACCACCACCACATCCCTCGACCCCACCGCTGAACACGTCAGTATCATCACTTGTGTCTCTCCTGACCGATTCAAAGTGGATATGCCAAGGTGACAAGCTCGGTCTGACCGGTGGACTCATGTGTGGCGCAAGCTCTTGGTACGATTCCCACGAGTTAGTACATGCCATTGGGTTCTCCGCGTTGCTGCAAGAGGCAACCATGATAGAGCCGGTAGCATCCTCGGGAGTAACACCGGCCGACACGATGCTGCTACGATGTTCCTTATCAACAGCCTGCAGATGCTCTTCTGTGCACTGAGTCCCTTGTGAGCCGGCGGAGTTGCTAGCGAAGAGGGACGGGGTGGAGAAAACACTCAATGCTTGACTCGCAATAATACCCTCGTATATCCTGCAAAGGAAGTATTGACGAACCAGTGGGAGCCAGCACGGGCAAGGGGTTGAATCATATATCCACAGTCGTAGAGCGGGTGGGTCCCGACACGGAGCGCTACGCCAAAGTCGCCGGCGAACGCTTGAGTCAATACTCAAGGGGTTTGAGCGAAAACGTTACCGCGCGGAAAGAGATACTCGGGCAGTAATTCGTTTGTGGCTCAGCTCCCGAGTGGACCGATGGACTGTGCTTCGTTTGCATTTTTTGGCGGGGTTCCTTCCACTTTGCGTGTATTTTCTTAAATGTCTTCATCGGGAAATGTAGGAACCTCCCCTCGTGTTTACATCTCGTTTTCGTTTGTACCTCACTCTGGGATACGTTGAACCCACGTGGAGAGACTCCTACATTACACCTCCTGCGATTTCACATCGTACACGAGGTTCAAACTAAATTTGTTCACGTATCAAGTGCGGGTATTTCCTTCGGTAGACACCTTCCCGAGGCTTCCGTGCCCGCGTAGGCACCTAGCAGTATGAGTGTGTGCTTCGCGTAAAAAAAACCAACGTGTAACGGCATATGGTGCGTCCACATAACTGTTCATTGGCGACAAAACAGAAGGACAAATATGCATCGAAACTCGTGGTCGCCTAAGAACACAACAAACTCGTACAAAGACCCTGACTAAAGCGATTGCTTACTGATCTCTATTGAAATTCGTACGGGCTTTCCCGACAAAACGACCCGGACGAGCCAGCGATTTGCCTTCTCTATCGATAATTCATACTTAGGAATTAACATAAAGAGAACACCACGCTGCGAAGCCTGTTGGAGTCCTCGCAAACTCGTGCCATTTGAGAAAAACAGATCTCCTAAACCTAAGGCTTTTCGGTTGCGCGACGACGAAGAGGCAACAAATTCAAGGCGAAACAAGGCCAACGTTTAGTGTTGCGCCAATAGATGTCAATTTTTGTTCTTGAGAAATCCGACGGACACCGCTTTGCCGCACAGGAGTATGCCTTGGTGTTGATGACCGGTTGGACAGGCCCCAGAGAATATATCATAGCAGGGAATCAACCCCCCGGCGTACCTGCACTGGAAATCATCGCAGAATGCGGATATCCCTCGCCACTCCTCCAAAGGTGGCGCTGGCAGAGAGTAAGACGGGCGGGACGGATTGTAGACCTCCCGCAACCGAGTATACAGTCCCCGAGAACTGGAGTCGTCAATCGCTGCTAGGGCCCCCAGGACACTGTGTGCCAGGTGACACCTACGCAAGGGGGGGGGTACGGGGTGGGGCAGGAGCACACGATGATAATGTCTATGTCGTACCACATACGGTTCAGCACACCGTTGACATGCTGTTACCACGAATGCCAGAATTGCCTACGGGTAGCCCCACACTGTAGTGGCCGAGCTCCTGCGCAAGAAAAAGCCACACAAATGATATTGAAAAACGAATACTGGCATTCGGAGACTCTTCGTGTCTTCTAGACTCACGGCGCAGCTTGTCCCATAACCCGCAACGACCACGGATCGAAGCCATCGAGGCTATCAATGTCAGCTATCGTGATGTCCATGCGATTGATTTGACTCACCACAGTATCACGTACCGGCACACGCCAGGGTACAACTCGAATACCTCGACACAATGCACGAGCCTCTCCAGCGCACCACCAGCGTCCCCTTTCGCTGCTCTTTGAAATGCCAGGGTTCTGTCAAACACGGCAAGTGGATTTGTAGATATTGAGGAAGTCATCGTTGAATACGAAGGTAGTACAACTGCTCCACTACCCGGATGACAGCACAAATGGTTGTAGTGCTCATAGGTCAACCGAGCGTGAATCACCGCACGCACAGAACACAAAACACTCACTGTTCCTAGCAGTCGGGACCATGTTGCCAGGATTACTTACACGTTGATGAGGAGACCGCCGACGCCCGTGCGAAAGTATGGTCTGCTCGCCATGTCGGTGAAGGCCGGCCACGAGAAGCAAGGGAACGAAAGGTGCGTGTAAGAATGCTAGAGCCCTTGCTCTGATACCAAAATGTACGCAAATAGGGGTCCACCAACAGAGGAGGTGCAGAAACAAAGGTTCTATGTCATCGTGAGCATAGAGATGCCGCATGGCATTTGAAAGTAATCCATCATGTAGGTTGAAACTTACTGACCGATCGACTGTTTCTTGCAGGTGTTCGAAGTCAATCAGGCCATCTCTCAACCCAGCCACCATGGCATCAGACACGTCTTCCGCTTTGGGGGCGTTGTCGTGCGGAAAAGCACCGCCTCTGTTGTCTTCGCAAGCGTCGTCTTCTCTCGAGAGTCTGCGCGCCGCACTGTTCTCGCAAGCTCTCTCGAAGACAACTTGCTGGAACGCCGTTTGCGACTGGGCAACATACCGATATATGTCCCCATCGCATGCAGCTGGCTTGATCTGGGTCAAAAGTAGCAGCGGAAGACGGTGAAGTGCAGATGTCGTAGTCGTGCACAATAGTACAACACTACCATTAACCCTCGCCTCCCTGCCAGGCCGAAGTGTGCGTGGGCGTATCGCCAAGGAGGCAGGCCTTTGTGCCCACGTGCCAAATACTTGCCGCCTTGAGGTTCCCACGAAGTCGCACGAAACGCCAAGGGCCGGCAGCAACCATTGCTACTCAGGGATCTTCTTGCTGCTCTTTTTGTGTTCGCATCAACCGTTTTCTGGAAGTGTACCCCGCACGTCATCTTCAGCACCCTCCGAACCCTAATTAAAAAAAAATCGATCATGTAAGTTGCAAAATTGAGAACTAAAAACTCCAAAACTAAAAACTCCAAAACGTCGCACTAGGTCAAAGCAGAAGAACTCTTGAAAGAAAGGACGTTTATCTCAGAATCGGATGACGAGTGATTTCACATTTGAGTGCCACAAACAATACATGTTTTCAATGTTGTGTCGCTCAATGTCTTTTGCACGTGCAGTCGAGCGAGCGCACACATTGACCGAAGAGTACGCCCTCATGTCTGCTGCCGACTGCTCAACACCATACACCAGTTACCGAGAATTGAGGGGCGGCATGCCACAACGCTGTGGTAGCCATAAGTCCTGTGTGCGTAATTAACCAAGACACCGCAAGTGATCCTTCTTGACATCTGGGCCAATCAGCCTCAGCTTCGAGGTACCGGACACACCTGTGGAGCATCTTGACGCTGGGCGCCCAACGACTCGATACCCGCAGCGTCTAGATGTCCAGAGTATACCTGGACAGTGTCCTTCTGACTGACCATCTCAGCGAATCCCTGCCCACGGTACATGCATGCATACGAGAGTTCAGCAGATGCGCACGACCGCAACTATAAAACGCAACAGTGAAGCAAATATGAAGGAAGCAACACTAAACATGCCCCCATTTCACTTCAAGGAAGTACTCCGGGAGAGGTTGGTCAGACTACAACCAGACCTCATTGCTGCGTCATTCGGCGATGAACAACATGGTGCCATCGTCGGACGGCTGAGTAGCATGAAGCACGAGGAGCAACCGCGCGACGCTAGCGCCGTGATCGAGATACCAAAACATGAGATGCGCTGCTGCGGCTACCCAGCGCATCAATCCACCTCTGTGAATACTACTGTTGTATTCTTGACACCGTTGTCGCTCACTTGATGGAAGTGTTGGATTGGATAAGGCCTCGTGCCCCCGGGGCAGGAGGTCCTCGCCCATGGGTATATCGCCACGGCGTGAAACGTTTACGCCGCGGCGACAAGCCTAGGCAAATGATCACTGTGGTGATAAGTATCAACTACTCAGGAAACTAGTTGGGTGGGCGGGATGGTCGTTAGTTTCCTGTCTTGTAGCTTTCGTTTGAGAAGTTGTGGTTGCTCGAAGAGACAAGTGCCAATGGGTGTAACGATTTCAAGTAATTTGGGGGGCTCGCAGCTGGTAATATTCCATCTGATTGGCTCCCAACTATACCGTAGTTTCGCAGAGAAGCTGCGGGGATGATCCCTCCCACGATGGCCTTGCACGCACCCAACAAAGTGTTTGCGTTGGCGGCTTGACTCATAGGGCAAGGAGCTCATCGGGCGTTGGACTGCAAAGATCTGAATCTCCTTTTTGGGAAAGCAGGCCGTGTTGTCATCGTCAGTCTACTGCTGTCCGTACGGCAATGTTCTTGTTGCAAACAGCCACACTCTCGTCGACCTCAACCTGTGGCCAACTTGAGACGCAAGTCAGGAAAGGAACGCTCTTACACGAGGCTTTGGTGCAGTCCAACAAAACGAAACGGCATCACACTCACCACGGGCAGCATGCCAGCTGACCCTTGCTCGATGGAATCAATCAAAAAGGAGCTCGAGAGCTTCAGGTACTTCACATAATTCGCCTGAAGCACAGAAACACAACGGACATGGCGCCAAAAAAATGCGTGGGCGGGTCAAAAGATAACGTCCAGTGGGAGGAGAGCATTTCCAACAAATATTGTGTCGTTGACAATGCGAACCATGCGGTGGCTACGCGATCGGCTCTTTCGACCGGCAAGAGGATATGCTCCTCGTGTGCACAACGCGGGCATAAGGACTAAGGGTGCGGTACTTCCCGCCGAAGTCGAGCTCACCATGTCTCCCATGGAACCGTGGAAGTATCCCAGGATCGCCCACGCTCTGACGCAGGAACGGGGTACGGGTTCCGTTGTAAGGAGTCGAACGGGAACGACCACAGCCTGTCATACAAGATACCACACTCTCTGGACTGAGTATGAACGCTGGAGTTCGTCTACGCATCGAGAGCGTCAATCAAAACGGTGGTCTGGAAGTTTACCGAATACACCTGTTCAAGTACGCATCTGTAGGTGTTGCCTGCCTCACTGACGACGAGAAATCGACCCTTACGAGAGAGCGGTGCAAGGTGTGTGGAATCGTGTGTGGCATTAGGCACTCAGGCTTGACTGCCTTGCCAGGAACACAGATTGCTCGGAACGTGTTTTTGTAATGACATACATGGCCTAAACAGCAAAAGTCGTAAGAACCAACGCCTCCGACAGCAATGTGTCACGCGATACATACCACACAATGCGCATGGGTCCCGGTGTACATTGCCTCCCGTGATGCATGCAACTTGTCTGCGTAACTCACTTTGCCACCTCGGCGTTCACAGGGCCATTGTAGGCGTCCAGTGCATCTCTCGCCAGTCGGGAGTACTTCGCAACCTTTCGTGACACAGTGTTTCGAGGTGTTGAGATTCGCGAGCGGTGTATTGACGAGGGCCGTCGGTAGTAGCGAAAATTGAATTGGTCGGCAGCTGCACGCAACAGTCAGGAGTGGTACCATGCAAGGATTAGCACCCAAGGGCGAAGACGAACAACGGGGCTTCTAGTCATGAAGCGTTGGCAAAAACAAATGCTACGTTTTCTCACCGATTCAGCAGTGCGTCCCTTCATAATAGCCCCAACACCAACTGCACACCAAAATGTGCAACAGGAGGGGCCCGTCAAGAGCTGATTTCCCGTGGTGATGCCATCCTCGGCGAAGATGGCGCCGAACTGGCCTTGCTCGGGGGAGTCGTGCAGAGCGCCCAGCTGTTGTTGGGCAGTGGAGCGGGTCATCATCCTCACCATCGCTCCACGAACGTGACTGGCGGCCAAAATCAATTGTAAGGGATCTTGTACGATTGACTGTATTGCCATCGCGCGGACGAGTCGCAGTCACTGCCGGAAAAGTCATTGGAGGCATACAGGAAAGTACGGGTACTCTCGGCGCCGATGGGCCCTTCAGTGTATGTCATCAAAGCTAGATCTGTACCTTGGAGTTGTGAGGGGCAGCAACCCAACGCAGCCGAAGAAGTCATTGAGGAAAGCATTCTCCTGCATGCCCACAAGACCCGTCGCCGGAGAAGCGCTCAATCTGAACCTGGTAACAGAACGTGTCTTTAGACGCGGTATGACCATGCAAAAAGCTCTTGCCCGATATGGCACGCAAGACGTGGAGGCCTCTTCGGAGCAACCTTTGTCCTCCTTCAGCTCATACCTGCGGGTTCAATGTACTCCACGTCAAAACGTGTTTGGGCGTACTGGTCGACGGTGAAGCTCACGCAAGCGCGGTACGCCGACGGCGATGGACAGTCATCTAAGTCAACACGGTGTCGCTCTTCTCTTGCTGCGCCCGTATTCTCTGGGCAGTGCTACTGTGAAGCTCGGATGCGATGTTGCAGACACAGTTTGTGTGATACAGGCTGGAGCACTTTGTATTTCTATCGAAGTTGTTGACGACTGACCTCTTCAAGGGTAGGATGCCGCTGGCCACGATAGCGCTGGATGATGAGTCTGTCGACTGCATGCCAGCAGGACCACTAGGCTGGCACCGTTGCTGGTGCCCAGCCCCAGGCTGGTGCCACTTCCGCTTGATGTAGGTACATCGAACCCCAGTTTCTAGGCAACGGCTACACAATGCGCACGTCCGGGGGGTCACGGTCGTGCTTTCACTGATGCACGGTCGATGTAGGTCCGGGCCATCGATTGTCTACATAAATGCGTCCAGTGGGATTCAGGTAGGTGGGATACCTTGCAATACCTGGTGTAAGGAGTGTGTCAGTTGCGCGACGCGGAACACAATAGCGTGGCGATAGTGGCGGGAAACAGCCACTCCGGGTCCGAAATCAATGTTCTTGGCCCGAGCCCCAGGTTGAAGATCACGTACGTTTTCGGCACCAACCACGTGCATCTGTGCAATTGATTGGCTAGCGCTTTTTCCGGTTGTTTCCACGTTCGGAGAAGATCAAGGTTGATTGCATTGGATCCCTTAGAGACGATACTGAGCATCATGATTTCAGCAGCAACATCATCGCCAACGTCCATGTCGATACATCACACACCTGCAAGGCGTCATGCCGTCGCACTTCTTTTTCTTTCGCGTACATTCCACGCAGCTCTTGCGCATCCCAGCATTTGTCAATGCCAGCCCGTTTCCGGTTTTATTGCTACTAGTACTCATGGTCGCAGTCGCTGCGTCGCGTTACCCTGCGTGCATGGTTGAAAGCAGGGGTGTCCACGGAGATCAATTGCTCGGCAGAGCGGATTTATGCTTTTCGAATTTTTCACGGGGCGGAGCGGGGCGGTTTTCGTCTTTTGGTAAAAGTCATGGAGAAGAGCAGTGCGGTTCATCCGAGGGCACGACGTCTCACGTAACGAATCGTCTTTGTTTTGCTCATCATGTCACGGAGCGGAGTGGTTAATCCGTATGTGTAGACGTTTTTCTTTCTGACGGATTTAGTTTCCTCCGTGACATGAACCGCGCAAAACGGTGGCCTTGACGACGGTGCACCGTCAAACAAAAAGTGCGCATCATTCCGACATCCGTACAAAATGAGGGAGTATTCCGTGAAATACGTTGGGTGCTGTGCACGGAGGCTATCAGTGACACCGTGCTTGTTCTTGCGGCCAGAACAGCCCAAACGAACGAAAGAGTTGTCAATCTGTCCGTTAGCCTAGATCAAAACAAGGGACCATTGCACACATCGATACCTCCTCGACCTATTCGTTCCTGGAACATGCACAAATCAGCAGCTAACTCCTTTGCCTCCTCTCCTGGTGGAACTGCCAGATCCAGGAAACACCAGGTGTTCTCATGTACCCATTATTCACCCCGCACTCACTACAAGAGAGCTCTACAGCCCAGCTACAGACGCCCCTACACTCAGGGAGATTCAAACTCGCGAACCAGTTGCCCTCCCGCACGAGGAGCTCGGACGGATTCAGCTTTAGCCTTTCCACGAGATTGAGCCGCAAGCAGTTCCCCCAACTCATATGACGTATGGTCCAACTGTTTGATCTCCGGAGTTTGATCGGGCGTCGAAATCTCAATACGGTCGAAGCCATTGCCTGCCAAACAAGGTTGTACGCGAACCCCAGCCATGAAACAAAATTCTTTCTGAATAGCAACTATTTATACTGCCGATGCAAAGATCACATAGATATGTCGTACCGGGGGGTACGCAGGTTCGCACGAGGTTCATATGTAAGACTCGCGCAGTGCAAAAGCCGTGGCTCCATGAAAAACCGAGACTGTGTTGTCGTATAACCGTAGATTTCGCGGTTTGAACAGTGGAATCTATGGCGGAGTGTGCATAGCTCAAAATTATTTTTCCGTAATAAAACGCTTGTACGGACATTTGGGAACCTCAAGGACGTAGGGCAGCCGTATATTCTCCGAGGACACAATGCTACCGGAGCGGAGCGAGTTGTTGTGCACATATCACAGGGTGGAGGGTTTACAATGTTTCATTTGGAATCTCACGCAGTGGTTGCAACCGCACCGCTTTGCCCCGCTCCGCCGAGAAAACAGGTTCGTGAACACCCCTGGTCCAGTTTACAGCAGAGAGATTGTGTAGAGGAACGAAACAAAGGCATCGCCTCCCACTGGACTTGCGACGCCACCTGTCGTGAATACATGCCTGTATGAACTTCGATGGTTGTTTCTCGTACATCAGCACACTGATGGACTCATTTCTCATATATGACGAACTTTATGGGTCCCTTCTGACTCTGGCTCTATTTCCACTTTAATCCAATCTGCAAACAGAAAGCAACCAACCTTCGCGCCGTTGACATATTTTGCGTTCAACTGCCATCAGTATAAGAAACCATGAAAAGCTCGGATGGGGCGTACGCGGGAACGAAGTTGAGCGCTCCTCGGTGACCTGTCCTCTCAAACCTCATGGCCATAAGGCATTGATCTACACAACTCCTTACACCACTTCGTATGGGAGCATAAACTTGCGGGAGAAGTTAAAGATTGCAATATTTTCTCAACACTTTTCTGATGTGCGCTGTTTTTTGTAGCAAACAATTGCGCCACATATTTAGAAACTTTTACTTTTGACAATAATCGCGCGTTCTGGAGCAAAACCGATTGCGAGCTTCAACTTTTCTCGCGACAAACGTGCCGGAACAAAAATCGCGGCGAGACTTCCCGCAATTCACGTCAAGCACGTACCCCTACGACACACGTAGACCCACTCTCCAGCTTCGATTGGAAGGCACCGTGTTCACCGACATCTCGACGAATGCTAAATGAGTTTCCTCGTGAATGGTATCAGGAAGGAGGTGATGCCTTGGGCTGTTAGACGATGCCAAGGTTGGCGCCGTGAGGTGCCGAATGCGCCGGGACATAAAAAAAAGTTTGTGTTGACGAACGAATGTCAATGGCCACGAGAAGATAGTTCAAAGTTTGGTGTTTTTGACTGCCACGGGTTTGGTTTTCCACCGAAACATTTTCGAAGGAGAAAGCAACAGGAATGGCAATGCGACTCGGCGAGAGGTCGCTCTCTGCTCTATTTTTCATGCTAACGGTTTGGTACCGTGAGATATCGTGCGCGTTGCGGAAAAACGCTCATGTTGACCCTGAATATCCCACGTCAGAGAGCGGTTGGTGCAAATCCGCCGGGATTGTGTGCTCTGGGTTGGTTTCCAGCTGCAACGTTTTGAAGGAGGAAACAACAGCAATGCCACTCTGATCAGGTAAGCTGCCTTGAAGTATCGTGAGTGTGGAGGGAAAAAGTTGTAACCACCCTCTCCCGCGCGCCCTGGCCGATTTCTTAGGCATGAACAGCAAAAAATCGAAACATTTAACGCGGAGGGTGTGCCTGCTTCTCGCCGTCGACAAAAACAAAAAGGATCACACCTCGGCATTCCACCGGCCCCGTGTAGGAAACTTCCTTCCACTCATCATAGTGAGCGTGCAACAAAGGTGCTTTCGACGAAAGTTCCCCCCATAAGTTGAAAATATGCTTTAACTTCTCTCGCAACTTTATGCTCCCATAAAAAAGGTGTTGGTGGACGTGGAGGTCTTCTGCACAGTTACTCTTTCCCCACCCCATGGGATGCACCCTTTTCCGTGCCACATCTCAACACTCGGAAACCCGCCCCTGCGAAACCACGTGTTTCCTGCAGTCCCATCACCGATAATCTTTTTGCTTCGCTGCCTCGTGCAAGACACTGCAGGCTCGCCCGTACCCATTCGCCCCGTTTACAGCCAGAGTCCGCAAATTCCAGGTGGCTATCCTAAGAAGTCGAACCTGCTGTCGCTTTGGGGGGGCGCGTGCTATTTGGGGACCACCCTATGCTTCGCGCGCCCCGTCCTTTTGATCCTTCTTCCCCTATTTCATTAAAAATTATTGCCATGCGGACTCTCGGGTTATCGTAGAAGTGGTTGACGTACAAGTCATGCCGGCCGGTGCTTGCCTTTTATACGAGAGTTGGTCTTGGTCCCGGAGCGGTGTGACCCTCCAGCTGTGGACTATTTATTTTTTTCTCTCTGGTGCATACCCCGACGGCTTGCGGCTTGCGGTGACTCTGCCACCATCGTGCTCTCTCTGCTGCTGCATGGCCCCGGTGTCCAAACCGGGGCATTAGGATCCAGTCTCATTTTGCAGCTGCCCAAGCTAGCTAGGTCACGATCTACCGCGATCTTACGACAGCGGTATCTCCCGACCGCGTGTGTGTTCTATTTCGTGATATTACTCAGAAATATCATATTACCGAACTTATTTATTGAGCGCCTGCCGTTTTTGTAGGTATTTGTACTTGAGTTAAGACAGGTATGAACTTTATGTTGAAATCAAAGGAGACATGCGGAGTACACGCATGGTACAGTACGTATCTTTCGAGCAGCCTCTACCGCCGCCCAGTGCGAGAATCGGCGATTTTTGCGTTTCCCGATGCCTTCCGACTGGTCCTGTGGGTCTCGTGTGCTTTCTCTGATCCTCTTGCGTTATTTCCGAAATCAGGCAACATCGAAATCGGTTTGTTGTGCCACCTTTCGGTGTGGTGACAGGACCCTATATAAGGGGGGGCCTATGTAGTCTAGAGTCCAGGGGGTGTTATCCACCGTATTCTCCGGACGACTATTGTTCGTCGCAATTGTACAGCAGTAGGAATATTCTCGAGGTACTGCTGTAGGGTTGCACTACATAGGGCCCCCTTGGCGAACAGCAACCACCGACGGTGAAAACAAACTTTACCCAACGTTCCTCGCTCACCCTGTACGAAACTCTGCTACCACTGCTGATGGATTCTCAAAAACCAGAAATGAAGAAAGAGGTAACGATTTCAAAATTCTCCAGACATAAAGAACCAGAACACAGGAGAAGAAAGTACACCCTCTCACATTCCTTTTATCAAACCTGGGCAAGACAGGAAAACAGAGGAAAAGAGAGCCTCCTTTTGAGACGCTCTATCATCCGCTCGCGCCCCCCCTCTGCTCGAGCGGCGCCCGCGACCGTCCGTCCCGCTGGGATTAGTTCTTTCCCCCTGTTTGTGTCTCTCTTCGTGCGCTTCTTTCTCTTCATCATGGCAGCGGCGGTACCGCACTTCCGGCTGGAGGACCTTCGCGAGCCCGGGCCCGTGACGGTCATAGAAGACCTTTTATGACCTCTGCGCACCAGCGAGCGGCGGCGAGGGCAGCGAGCGGGTGATGGCTTTGACCCGCTTGGGTGTGCTGCCGCACGGGCGGCAGCTGGAAGCCGCTTCCCTCGACGACGTGTGTAGGGTGTTTGGCGCGTTGGTCGACGCAGGCTCCGCCAGCGACAAGCCCAGCATGATGGCCGTCGGCCTTCCCGCGCGTGAGAACGCCGGCTCCGCGGCCGTCGGCGACGCCCGCATGAAGGCGGCCCTCGCCCAAGCGCTGCTGCAGTACCTGTGGCGCTGTGACAACCACGGCGGTTTCCGGATGTCCGCGACCGCGGTTCTCCTCCCGGCTCTACCCACAATGGCAGCCGCACCTTCAGCAGCTGGCGGAGCCACTTCTTCTCCTCCTCCAGCGGCGAGCGGACCAACCTCTTCCCCTCCTTCGGCGGCGTCGTCTGGTGCGGCAGCGACCGCTGCCCCTCCCTCTTCCCCCACAGCCACCGCGAGCAAGCGCCTCCTGTCGGAGATCTCGGGCGCAGCAGCAGCCCTGGACGAGGAGGGCGTGGACGGAGATGGCGAGCCCCGCGAGAAAAAGCGGTCGTTGATATACACCAGCATATCGAGCAAGGTGAGTCGCTTCCATCCAAATTTTGTGCTTGCTCGCTCTCGGCAGACCCACGCCCCACAGCAGTTGTTTCTCTCCGTCCCTCGGAGTACTGTTGTTATATGTTCGGCGCTGTGGCTCTAGTTCGTCTATGTCTCCCACTCTCCGCATACTTGTGTTCGTTCTAGGCTCTCACCGCCGTTTTCCGGCGTACACCACGGCTGGCTACCCGCGTTGTTCCATCGCACGATGCCCACATGACGCGTGGCAACTTTTTGTTTTCAACCTCCTCTCTGTTCCCGCGTCGGGGCACCCGGCTTACGTCGGTGCGCTTTGTGTATGGCTGGGAGATCCTTAGGTTTGCCTGGTTGCATTGCTCTTACATGACTACGGGCGTGGGTCGCCATTTGGTTTCTGTTATCTTTATGGACCTCCTGATGGGTGGACATGCGCGTGTCTATTATCTGGCGTTTCGTGAGCGGTACCACGCGCTAGGATTTTATCTTGTTTATTCCTTGCACGACTGCTGTCCAAACCCCGCCACAATTTGCGGCCAACCCACCACCTTGAGACCGCATTCTACACCGCTGCTGCGGGACACGATCGCCTCCGCGCGATAGTTCCCTTCCGTTTGTCTACCTCCCCTTTCTCTCGCTATGCACCCCATTCCCTTTCCTCATTTATGGACATTTTTCCCTTGTCCCGTTTATGGGAGATTTTTTCTCGGCCCCTTTTTTCTGTTGTTCTGTACGCGATGGCGGCATTTCAGATTTTGTTCTCGCGCTCCTGCCGCTCGCTCTCCACAGCTCAGTTTCCTTTGCCCGAATCTGGAGCTGTGTCTTTACACGTGCTCTCGGCGCATCGTTTTTCTTTCTCATACGCTGCCCATCTTCTTTGGGTTGTTTATTTATTATTTTGTTGTATCTTTCCCCCGCCGTTGTTCACATCGGCTTCTCATGCGTTTCGTCTCCTTTCAAATCCGTCTCGGGGCATTACGTTTCTTTCTCATGCGATACCCATCTCTCTGGGGTGCTTAATTAATTGTTTAATTTGTTCTTCTTTCTCACGCCAGTGTTCAAACCGGTTTTCTCACAAGTTTTTCTCCGTTATCTCAGGCTCAGGAGTGTGCTGCCCATGTCTCTGCGGTTTTTCTATCTCGCACCGTTGTTCGACCCGGTTTCTCAAGCTTTTATCTCAAGCTCCGGGGTGCTTTGCCCATCTCTCTAGGGTTTTCTTTCTCGCGCCGTTTTCACGTCGGTGTCTCAAGCGTTTCTCCGCTATCTCAAGCTCTGCCCATCTCTCCGGGTGCTCTCTTTTCGATCGATCTCTCGAGCATGTCGCCGCTATCTCATGTTCAACTGCACATCTCCCCGGGAGCTCTCATTGCAGTTCGTTTTCCTCTCGTGTTTCTCCACTCTCTCATGTTCATGGGTGTTTTTTCCCCGTCTCTCCGGGTGTTCTCATTTCGGTTTTGCGGTCGCATGTATGCTCACGGACCCCTGCGCTCCCACACTTTCAGTGGCTTTCTTTCGCAGACCGCCTCTCGGTCATTTCTTGCTCACGTTTCTTTCGGAACCATGTCCACGCTCGGCTCTTGCCCTTTCCGCCGCCCTTCTCTCACGTTTTCCTTTAAGTTCGCAGCCCTGTGGACAGGTTTGCTCAGCAGCGTTAGCGGGCTAACCACCTTCGACGCGGCGCTCAAATACCAGCGGGTGCTGGAGATCCATGGAAAGGTTCGGGAGCTTGCACGGTTAGCCGCAATGGACCCAGCCCTCAACGTTGAGCGGGCCTTTGTAGATATGCTCATCGTTGGCATAGATGCAGCTATGTAGTGTGGCCGCCCGGACGCGGGTGCCGTCTGGGTCCACGACAAGCTCATGTCGCAGACCGAAGAGGGTAGGCAGATTAACAGGGGCAAGGTAGTAAAGGAACTGTCGGCCATCACCAAGTTCTTGGGGGGGTCCAAGCCTGCCCCGGCTCCGGCCGGGGCTTGGGTCCCGCCTCCTGTGCACCCTATGGCCCTCGCCCCGCATTTTGGGGGTTACAGCCCTTACAGTATGCCGCCGCAAGGGGGACAGCCCGGCCACGATACCCCCGGGCGCGGATCCGGGGGGAGGCACCGGGCCTATGGGGGCCGCGGCGGCCGCGGCAGTGGCCGCAAGACCGCTTTGTGCAACACTTGCCGCCGAGCCGGCAAGACCGGGGCCGACACAGAGCACTCGTACCGCGTCTGTCCCATGGTGCAGAGCCACAAGTGCCACGGTTTCGGGCATGTTAGTCAGAACTGCCCCGACTAGATAGTTTCGTGACTTTAATGACGCGGTGCGCGTTGTTATTTCTCGTTTGCTAGTTTCCGGTTGTTTACGTTCTTTCCCCTTTCGAAGGGCTCACCTGTTGTCTAGCGACACGGGACGGGTTTTTTCTCTCGTTTCTGTGAGGTTTTTCTGTTCGGTCGGTTTCCTCCCGTGGTTTTCCTTTCGTAGTTGGGCAGAATATCGACCAGTCTCCTCGCCAGGCGGTCCTTCCCCGCGGGTTTCGTAGACGCTCTCCATGTTCTTTAATCCCTCGGTTCAACCCACATGTCTCTTGATCTCGACTCGAGGTTCACAGCGGCATTCTCGGCACTGTCGGACCGCCTTCGTTTTCCAAATACTCGCCCCCACCCATGCCTCGCGCGTGTCGGGGAAGGCGAGGCCCGACCATGTGTTTTCCGGTCTGATGGGCGAAATATAATGCCACTAATTTCACAGTGCCAACGGGTATCCTCTGTACGGTTATCCTATATACTCGCATGACCACCAAACCACCTCCCCCGACATTCCTGTTTGCCTAACCCGAAATTACTGGTCGTATATATCTTTCTCGAGTAGTTTCCACCGCCTCTGCACCATTCCCTTTCTTTGTTTTGACTTTGGTCGACGGTTGAACGCGCGGATCGATTCATGTAGGTTAGGGTTTAGATGGGCGAAAACTTGCCCACTTTGTTTGCTACTTTCCCTACACATATGCAGCCTAGGTTACACGTGCGGCTA
This sequence comes from Ectocarpus siliculosus, assembly GCA_000310025.1. Taxonomy (NCBI): domain Eukaryota; class Phaeophyceae; order Ectocarpales; family Ectocarpaceae; genus Ectocarpus; species Ectocarpus siliculosus. The sequence continues at coordinate 328,905 of FN649757.1, forward strand.
AAACACGACGTTAGTCATGGCCACAGGCTTGGTCCCGACACCAGAGATTTTCCTCCGCGTACTTCATGCGCGCTACAGGTCGGACCGGGAGCAAACTTATTCCTCGCCGAGAGAGCCTCACGTACGGCGCACATTCGTGCGCGGGGACCTACTCAGCGCATCAGCGCAACAGTCAACCGTGGACCTCTCTGACATCGGACAACTTCAACAATCTCACTACCTACCCGACCAAGCTCGGATGTGGGTGACGGACGATTTCGTTCCAGCTCACCTACAGACCTCGGTCGAGTTCTGGCGCAACGAAATGTTGCAAGACACCCCTGTTGGGGGATCGCAACGCCCTATTGGGGTGGGTGGAAGAAGTCAACGTTCACGACTTCGTAGATAACAAGGCGACAGGCATTTTTCAAGGTCGATCGTACAACGGCGCTGACCTTACCTCGGTAAATCTGCCGAACCACGTTCCCGACGAACACGTACCATGGGTCACGAGTGAAATAGCCAAGCTCGCGGCGACTGGCTGCGTTGCAAGGTGGAAAATTGTCGCCGACGTTAGCGTGCACCCCAAACCGCAGATGGTGCTTCCGTTGGGTGTCGAACCCAAGAAGCCCGGTTAATATGGGACGCGAGATGGTTGAATCTCATGTGCCATCATCGCCCTTTCGGCATGGATGGCGTAGGCAAAGTGGCTCAGTGCGCTTGGGCAGGAGCTCACCAAGTCACTATCGATCATAAGACTGGATACCACCACGTTGCCCTAGACAAAGGTTGCTGGCAATATTTCGGTTTCGAATGGGAAGGTGGGGTATACGTGTTTACAGCGCGAGCATTCGGGTGGTGTTCAGCCCCGTTCATATCCGCTTCCCTTTCCGAAGCAGTCGCTCGGTACCTGAGAGCACGAGACATCCCCGTGCTTACATGGATCGATGATTTCTATCTGGCCAATTTTCGGTCGACTCGCAGACTTAGCTATGACGAGCAGCGGAAAGCGGCTCAGACGACCGCGTATGTCGTTTTCGAAGTTTTCTACAGAGCGGGGTACTTCATTTCGTTGAAGAAGTGTGAGCTCATCCCTACGACGCGCCTAGTTTTCCTTGGGATTATCTGTGATTCCGATCAGCAGCGTTTCGAGATCCCAGAGAACAAACTCTCCACGCTCGAGACCATTCTCGTCGACGGTATTACGTCTGAGTCCATCTCCTTTCCGATGTTAGAGAAGCTCGCAGGCAAATGCACTAGTCTCTCGGTGGCGGTTCCGGTGGAGGCTCTCTATACGCACCATATGTATAAGAGCGTAACAGCTTTTCAGAGACGCGGCGGTCGCAAGCCCAGCATGGAGATAGAGATCCCGGCGAACAGCAGTCTTATAATCGAGTTGCGACGTTGGCGAGAGGTTCGTAAGCATTTTAACGGGGGTCGCGGTATCGTGCTGAACATAAGCAACTAGCTCTTACCGGAGCATCTGATGCTTCCTCCAGCGGGTGGGGGGGGGGGGGTGGGGGTGGTGGGGGTGTACTCATAGTCGTGCATGCCGTAGTCGTTAGACCATTAACCTCGCATTCCTACAAAGTCGGGACGGAGCACGCCGGGTTCTCACCGGACCAGGTTCTCACAGCACCAAGCGCGAAGCGCCGTGAGGTATTTGGCGAGTCGCATGAAGGGTGAGCTGCATCCTGCTAAGGGTGTTCGGCATCTTGTGCTTATTTCCTTGCGTACGGATGACAGCTGCGTATGACTTAATATATTTTCTGGTGCTTTCACTTCCAGAGACAGTTGTAAGCACTGTGTAACTGCCTCGAGGATGCTTGACCATTTTAACACAACGTGGTGCAATCATCCCCGTTGCGCGGAGGGAGGGTTCTCCAACCCACACAACATGATCTACTCGACGACCATTATGGCTACCGCAAAAAACAAAAACCAGAGGTAAAAACAAAACAAAACGGTAACCTGGTTGCCGAGTTCACGAAGTGAATTGGCTTGTTTTACAACGTCGTTGCCAAGCGACGAAAACCCAGGGCGGGGGGGGGGGCTCATTCGGAGTCCAGGTCAACCCGTTTTCAAAGCGGGTGGAGATTTCCCGCCACAGGTCGCGCAGCAGCATATCAATGTGCAGGAAGGGTACCTCTTCAGCAGACTCTGCACCATTTTCAAATAGCCAGCCTTCTCAGCTGGCCGGGTCCACGCTCGTTTCCAATGTAGACAGCAAGGTCTTACACGACGCCTTTAAGAGGGGGCGAGCCTCCAACACTTTCATGCACGAGATTATTACAGATCTGTTCTGGTTGCAAGTGCGACACGATTTCACGCTAAAGCTGAAGTGGGTGAGCTCCGAGGCTAACGCTGAGGCCGACGGCATTTCTAGACCAGGGTCGGACGATTTTGTGAGATTAAACGAACAGATGTTCGGCGAACTGTGCGCGTGGGCCGGAGAGCATGTTACCATGGATTCAATGGCCACACCTGCCTCGGTTCACAAGAGATGGGTGGATGGGCGCTGCACTAGCGAAGACTTGCCATTTTACTCTAGATATCAGGGATGTGCCGGGGTTGACGTGCTCACACGCAATGTTCGGTTCATGCCTGGTTCAAAGCCCGAGGAGTGTTTCGGCTTCTGTTTTCCCCCGACCGGTATGGTCGGCGTGTTTCTTCAACACTTGGAGGAGTGTCAAGCAAGGGCGCTTGTGATCGTCCCGGATCAGAAGCAGTACTGGTTTCCGAGGATAGCGAACGCAACTACGCGGTCGCGAACGTTGTCAACTAGCAGCGGGGGTGAGTCGCCCTTTTTCCGGGTACATCACCAAAAGGGGTCCGAGCGTTTTCGTTTCAAACGGTCGGGAATGCTAGCAGTAGTAGTGGATTTCACGCGACATTTAAAGTAATAGACTCCTTATTCGGTTTCCCTTCCCAACATGTCTCGTTCATGTTCGGTGGCTGTGGGATAACGCATTTTGCCAGGTCTATGTTCACAGCTCTTGGCCTCGTCTTGAGCGTCTTAAGGGCGATAGTTCGCAAGCGAGGTTGTGTTGACGAGGCGAAGCTTTCTCCTTTTTCGCTCGTAAAAGTGTCGGCGTCAAGGGCACGGGTTTTATGCCCGGAGTGCTACAGTGAGAACGATGATATGTTTCGGTTCTGTCTATGGTGCGGATACTCGGTGGCTCAACGCCAAGCTCAGGCGACACCTATTCTTCAAGTGGACGAAGAGGCTATTTCGAAGCGATACCAACAATTTCAAACCGCGTGGGCGGAAAAGGCATCTGCGCGCAGCCGGTCGGCCAGATGGGCTTTGTTCAGCAATTTCCTAGCGTCTCGAAGCAACGGGTCTGTTTGCATTGAAAATGCACGACCGAAAGATGTGGTAGAGTTTCTATGCTGGTTAGACTCCTGCGGTACTAGAAGATGTACGGTTGTGCATGCTCGACACTGCGAAGCCGTGGGCACAAAAGACCTCACGGCCTGTTCGACGGACAAAGGAGACTGTAACCTTAGATATGCCTTTGACTCGCTCCGAACAAATCATGTCTCCAAGTTATCCATGGTGTTCGAGAAGGAAATGGGGTTGATGATGCCGTGGAGTAAGACCATGCGGGTCGGTAACCCGGTGAAGAGCGAACTAGTTGCCCAATATATGGCGTTCACCACGAATGAGCAAAAGCAGGCGGGAGTATTGGTGCAGCAAGCACTGGTGATTCTTCGAAGCCATGTGGAGAAGATCATTCTTCCAATGCAGATCAGGCTTCAGTACGCCTCGTCGGACGTCGAACGGGTCACGTTAGCTAGGGACATTGCGTTCTTTTCGGTAGCTTTCAGCACGACCAAGCGAGGGGTGGAGCTTACAAATATCCTCATTCAGCGCATTTTGCGGCTCCCAAATCGGAGTGGTCTCATGTGCAACTTTCAATGGGGGAAAACCCAGCGAGATGGAGCAAATCATATCCTAACCGTACCCTACGACGAGGAATACGTTGCGATCTGCCCAGTTCGAGCGGTAGAGCGGTTGGTCGCAGTGGGAAAACAGGTCGGATGGGACACAACATCAGGGTACCTTTTTCCAGACATTTCGGAGTCTCGGCAAGGTCGAGCGCAGCGAGGCAGTTTGCCGGTGACTACCAGCAAGATGTCTGAAGCGCTGAGACGATACACTACGGAGGTAGGGGAGACCCAACGGTTCTCTTTACACTCCTTTAGGTCGGGAGAGGCGGTTTCCAGAGCCCTCGTGGGGGACTCTCTGTCGACCATCATGCAGAAGGCGTATTGGAAAGACCCGAAGACGGCGTGGCGATACATGAGGCTCATGGAGGTGGTAGCTCCAGGATCGGAGGGTACAGCTATGGTCGACGGAGTTTGAGAGGACCCAGCCAGCTGAATGAGTTCGGTTTGAGTGAGCAGAGCCGGTCGTTGGCAGCGTTTAGCAATAAGCCTCTGCTATAGATGGTCTCATTTGTTATTTTGACTCGCCTTATTTCAGCCATGATCTCAATACCTCCACATTCATCTGTTAGTTAGTGAAGTATGGGATGAGAAATCTCATCTCGATCGAGTGCGTTTCCTAAGTAAGGGAGAAGTGGACACACCGACCGCGGGAGGTGATGCCACTGTTCGCATCCCATACTATCTGAGGAGAAGAACTGACTCGAACATACTGATGGATTCTCAAAAACCAGAAATGAAGAAAGAGGTACGATTTCAAAATTCTCCAGACATATAGAACCAGAACACAGGAGAAGAAAGTACACCCTCTCTCTTCCTTTTCTCAAACCCGTGCAAGACAGGAAAACAGAGGAAAAGAGAGCCTCCTTTTGAGACACCACCCACCCGCCCAACGATGATTGGATCTTTCTCCAATTTCTTTCGATTCTATTTTCGGTCAATTCTTCTCCGAAAATACATTCGTCGCGGATGGAAATAAATAAATATCGATGTTTGTTTCAGAAAACAATTCTCCTCGCCATATTTATTTATTTTCTTTCGCAACGAAGTGGCAACGCCAACCTCTGCGGAAGGTGATGCCACTGTTTGCATCCCATACTATCTGAGGAGAAGAACTGACTCGACAATACTGATGTATCTACAGTACTACTGGATGGTGTCCCACTGCTGTAGCGGGTTGAGGCCGTGTCAACCGATATGGATCCTCTTACATAAGTAGACTGACTATCGTATCCTGCTCTTTACTCACTAGAATGCCCTCTTATATCTGAACCACGACTGCTGCAACCAATAAGGGGGCGTCGGCAAGCGAGCGTTGGACGGTGTTGTGGATCACGAACGGATGAACAGCAGTAAAAGAGCAGTTTTGGCGATTGCTCCAGCCGGTTGATTCGTGCGTGCTGATGGGGGCTTGAATAGTGGTTGTTTGTTTTGCTGAATGGAGGCCTCATATCTATTTGCTTTCTATTTACGCACCTGGGACAGGTTCGCTGTGCCATCTCCTTCGATACAGCAGTACAGCAGTAGTGTCTCTTGCCCCGAAGGAATCAGAGGACCGCTGCGAACCTGTGGGGGTTTTCTCTCCTGTTTCGATTGAACACGGGTGCCACTGGATCACGTTGCAAGTGTTTGTGGTGCGGTTGCAGCCTCCAACCTTGTGAACGGGGTTGTAAAATTCCATGCAACCTCGACTTGACGGCCAGCAACGCCATCCACCAACGGGGATTGTTCGAAGTGTTCAACAACCGCACAACTTGCGCAAGCCAAACCTCAACCAACAGTGCTGCACGGCTGCAAAAAAAAAAAAAAAAGTGGAGGAACTCAACAATTATATCGGTTGGAAGAAGAGCAGGGGCGACCGGCAATCGTTCACATCATTTGTCAATTCCATGGAACTCCATGGGAATATTCCATGGAGGTCCATGGAGGTCTATGGAGCCCCATGGAGCTCCATGGAACGTTCCATGCCACACCTTGGAGCTCCATGGCATGGCGTACATCCCCGAAAGGCTTGGCAGCAGTACAGACAGCAGTAGATTATTCAAAATAGCGCTTAAAGGGAACCAGGACTTGCCCATATTCCGTCCACTGTAGGCTTCAAACTTGTCGGCGCAACCCGGAGAGCCCTTCCCCCAAAAAGTGAAAAAATGTGCAAAAACGCATCTCTAGCACATCTACGCATACGCGGCGCAACCACGGCGCTGTGCACCTGCGGCGAAAACCAAGCACGAGAACGCGCCCGCCACGAGATCAATCGCCGCAAAGATCGAGGGAAGACGAACTGAGCGCCAGAGAGTATATATTGCACAACAAGTATTCAACTGGATTAGCGCAGATAATCAAGAAGGTAGGCACGGATGAAGTTGAAACTTTCGTTCGCATACAGGAACCGTGTTCTATAATGCCCTGCCACGGCGCTGCGCCGGCAACACCAGGCATTCATTGGTCATGCTTCCTGCTGGCCTTGTGGTTGAACAGCACTTAACTTGAAATTGCCCTGCAATACGAACTATCTATATACAGCTGGGGTACGTTTGATTGGCGTCAGCTAGGTTTGAACTGATTATTAGTTGCTGTTTGGGTGCCCCTCGCCTGTGCTGCTGTTTGTTGTTGCACTGCCAACGCTTTAGTAGTGCGGACCCTCCACAGGAGTATGTAGTACATGGACAAATGGGTAGTCTCTCTGTGCGTGTGTACAAGGGTCTACGAAAAAAAAATCCGGACACACAAGAGTTACCATGAATCGACATTACCATGAGGTTGCATACAGAAGATGGATATATTAAACATGCCTCAATCTCGTTACTACTGTACCCGTTCTGCATAATCTACGTCCTCGTAATCGATGCGGGCCCACACTCATCACCCAGTCGTGTACTACAGGAACATACGGAAACAAGCAGCCTAGCTCTCGTACAACAAGAAGTACGAAGAAAGTACATCCAGTAGTTACAGCAGCACAGCAGCAGCAGCAGTAGTAATATGTAGTACTACTGTAGTATCGATCAAAGGGCTCGAAATCAGTCCATTCAATTGGAACAGGTCATTGACCAGCTTTCACATTGAACCACCTGCCTTGCAAACTTGCCCTTGCCGCCTCCTCTATCTATCTATAGAACTGCACAACAGGGAACATAGTCTCGCAAATTTACTCGTAGCCTTGGTCTTCTTGTAGGGTTGCGTTTGACTTGATTTGACCAATCGGCCACACGGACGGGCGACTGGCGGGCTATATATAGCGGCTGCCCCTGGGGTATGTAGGTATGAATGCGAAGATTGCGATGATGACCCTTTAGTGTGCGGGGTGTCTGCCATCTCTCGGGGGTCTCCACAGCTAGCTCCACAGAGAGAGCCAGCAGCGCCAGCGGTGATGCACACCATGCGAGAACGGGACGCCGAAGCACCGACCGACGCGTCGTCAGAAAACCCGGGGATACAAGGGAATATCCCACCGCTCCCGAAGCGCGAGGTCAATGGTCTAACGACTACGGCATTTGACGGCATGCACGACTCCCCAACTCCCCCCCCGAAGCGCCGACGCCTCGGCGGAAAACCCG
>FN649757.1:336476-463534 GCA_000310025.1 Ectocarpus siliculosus
GGGGGCGCCCCCCCCTTCTGGGGCCCCCCAAAATCCCCCCGGGCCTTTCCCCTTGGGTATTGGGAGCCCCTGTTCCGGGGAAACCCGGGGGGCCCCCCCCCCGCTTTGGGGGGGGGGGGGGTCAAAGGTCCAAAGGATTCCGCCACCCCCGCTTAGGGGACCCCCCCCCCCCCCCCCCACCCCCCCCCCCAATTGACCCCGATTTTCGGTTATTAGGCCTGTATGTGTCTTGAAATGTTTTTCGCACAGACCCGTGGTGTGTAGCAATTTTACCCATCCATGCATAACAACAGTCTCGAGGATTGGAAAAACTGCAATCCTCCGGAGGATTGCCGAAAATGGGCGTCCTCTGATTTTGGTAAAACCCAATACTCTCGTACTCTAAGAGGATTCTCTGACCCAAAGCTCTAGAGGATAGTTGTCGGCTTGTCGATACTCTGGAGGAAACTCCAACCACAAACTCGGAAGGGAAGGACATGGAAAAAATTATCAGCAGGAAGTTGTAATTTTTTCCCCGTGGATTATTTTGCCAGAGTTCCCCGGGAGGGAATGGGGGACAAAATGTCTCCAGGAGAATGTGGCCGATGCGTTTTTCCAAGGGGAGACTGCTAGGAGCAATGCGCGTGATGTTTATCATATCATCTTTTGTCGCTCTCGAATATTGCCCTCTGTGAATATCTTACACGCGTTGAATGTTGTCTATTCGAGAGTTGATCGCTTAGAAGAAACATACACCAGGGAAGTATCGACGAATTCACACAGCCTTTGATGTTGAAACAGGGTTGAAACAGGGTGACTTACCATTATCTTTCCCAATTACGAAACATCTTACGACATACTCCGGAGTGGGTGCATCCCCGTGACGGAAAACAAGGCAAAATTAATGAGAACCGCCGATCATTCGCACGTGGTCACGAGAACTACCAATAAAACGAAATCTCTACACCAGCGCAAAGCACTACTTCGTTGCGTGTCACACCGTCCAACAGAATGGCGCCAAGTTTAAGACTACTATCCCCATCAACTATTGTAACGAACAAACACAAATCGATGTGGATGACAAGTACATCCCCGCAACCGAAAACTGACGAAAAGAGTGAGAACGACGAACAAAAAGAACTGGCTACTAGTGTGCCCAAGAGGATTTATTTGCCAATGACAACGAAATCCCGCCCCTACTACACCAGGACAAGGCGGTATTTCGCTGCCCGTCACACTGCCATCAGTCCTGACACAGCCAAGTTGAAAGGCTACCGCCGTCAACTGTTGTGAAAAACGAACGGCGAATGTGTTCATTGGAGCAGTACACAGCGTGACTGACAACATCGCTAGACACGTACGGGCACATTGCTGTGCGCGAAGTCAAATACGCAAGGCAATAGAATACGAAAGAAAGTTCCCAAAGAGAAAACGGCAACAAACGTCAAGAAATTTCCCAGCCCAATAGCAAGATTTCTGTCTTCGTCAAGAATGTCAAAACATAAAAAACGCGATCAGAACTCTCTAAATCTTGCCGACTGTAAAGGGAAAATGTATATGTACACGGACCGTGACGCATCATCCGCATTAAAAGCCGTACTCCTCGACCCTTGATAGAATGCTCAATATTGTGCATCCCCTCGCTTAGATTGTGGATCTTTCGCTCCGGCTTTGGTAGCGAAGCCGACTCCCCTTGCACGCGCCGGCAGCTCCAAACAACTCAAAACCATGCCCGACGCACCTCGCAGTGTATCGCACAAGGGATGCACCGGAAGGGCACCATTCTCTTCACCGGTGTGCGTTCGTGCGACACCCCCAAGGTCTCGGGACAACATACGGACGATATGGTACCTTCCGACACGCCACGACCACACAACAGAAAAACATTTGCAGGCCACCTCCTACGGTATCTCTTGCGGGAACAGCGGGTGCAGCAGATATTCGACTTGAGAACGGCCTAACTCATCACACCAATATAATGCAACAGGGGGGACGAAAAGGTAGCAACATACGCAAGGTTGGGAGTCATGCTACGGTAGGGGGGGCACCTCGAATTACAGCACATTAAAACCAAGTCAATATATTGGGCACAAATCGCTTTCGCACACCGCCGTGTGAACATTTGTCGTTAATCGGCGCGTTGATGATGCCGCGAATGACTGGAATATGTCTTTCGGTCGAAAATGTCCTCAACATACAACTGAGAAGTGCACCGTGCACTTCTTCCCATTGCAAGAAAAGCATCGCGTGGGTATCGTGGTGCATCGGCTCCGTCGTCGCTATGCTAGCACAATAGGCGTCTGGGACCCAAGTACTCACATACTTCTATGACGAAGCAACCCGCAAGTTGCCTGTGGCAGCTGCACTGCCTTCACTCGTCAAAAGCAACACCACAGCGCCCCACTCAACCGCTCATATATTAGCACGACATACCCGAGCCTCTGATTTGACCATCTTCCGAGCCTCCGCTCCATTGGTTGCCCACTCCATTCCTTTCCTGTTCCCTTCGTATACACCTCTCCTCGCCACCACCACTGCCTGAAGAAAGGAAAATACCTCATGGGCTCAAGCTCGACAACGTCCGACGAGGGGGGGGCGAGATAGAGAGACAGAGACAGATAGATTGCACTGTAAGAGATGGTTGCGCGTGCACCATGAGGAGGCACTTTCATGAAAAGTTGCGTGCGTGTTGCAACAGGTCAGTCGGTCGGAGGGATGGAAAGCTTCCCGATGCAAAACATATACAAAGCATAACTTTTTCCCATGCGGAAAACATTCGTTTTTCCCTCCCACATCGAGTGCCAGATCTTTCCTAAAACCTAACGCTCGGCGAGCACGTAGCTGCACCCCAATGACCAAAAATGCAGTCACGTGTCGGTCCCGGTTCTCGCTACTATATTGGGTATGCTGTGAGGATCACAAACGAATATCATCCTACATACACACAGGCCATCACAATTTTATGCTACAAACCCCTACACAGCACAATACAACACACAACGAAAAAAACAACAACACTCACCTGTCCGTCCCCGTCCTCTCCAGGAGAGTAGCTCTCCTCGACACTGTTGGCGCTGCCTCGTCTGGTTCTGCTGCCGTTGCCGCTCCGGTTGCCTGCGGCTATCCCTTCTTTGCTGCTGCGACTTCTCCTGTTGTTGAAAAAAACAACAGGAAAACAAACGACGGAACCTTGGGACGTTAGGGAGGAATTGCCTTGTCGAGTACAGTACAAAACACCCAAAACACCCAAAACACCCAAAACATGGTGTTCGAAATACTATTGAATTAGGTCAAACCAGTACTTACTCCATTGAATTGCAACAAACACATTCTGGGCAAAACAGAAGAAAGGAGGACACGGACCTTCCCATCAAAGACACGACACTCTAATCGGCAAAGTAGCGCTTCCAATCAGCAGTGACGCACCAGTCGTGCCCCACCCGAGCGAGCAGACAATACCGAAAAAACTTTTTCGAAAGAGCTCCAACAACTCCCCTGCACGAACAACACTTTGCCAGACAGGTGCGACCACTGCCGGGGGGCAAAAAAACTAAAGAGAGACACCCATCTTTTGCTTTGCCGGTGCGAGGTTTGTCGTGGGCTTTCGTCGGTGGCAGGGTCCACTGCCGCCGCCATCGCGGGCGCCGCCGCCCCGCCGACCCGTGCTAGCTCCCGGTTCCATCTTTTCAAACGGCGACTCATCGTCGTTGTCGTTGTCGTGGTCGTCGTGCTCCTCGTCGCCGCCCTTGCCGGTAGTCGCGGGCAGGCTCGACCCTCCCGCCCTAGGGGCGGACAGGTACCGGCTGCTGATACTGCCTCTGCGGTGGGTTGTCGCGTCCAAAGTTTCTTGACGGCGGTGACGGTCACGGTCACGGATACGGTTATGGAATTGTTGGAGTTGGCAATATTTTGCCGGGGGGAAATTTCTGTGCTGGTGTTCGCCGCGGTAGGTACACCGACCATCGTGGTTGTGGCACGGATACGGTGTCGGCATCAACAGCGGGGGGAAGGGGGCAAGGATGTTCAATTGCGAACCGTCCCAGCGGGTACCGAGCAATACCATTGCTCGCGGTAACGGTGTTGTGCATGAAGGGCGCGTTGCCCGATCTCATGTCTCCTAAACAGCAAGTCGCACGATATACTACATAGATATCCTGTTTGCTTCCTGCGCCCGCTTCGCTACTGCTGCTGCTGCGGCGACCATGTAGATATCGATGATAGTGCAAGGTCTACTTTCGCGGAGCAGGTTGTGAAAAAGCTGCTGTACACATACCGTGTATCAGTAGCAGTAAGCACAGCCAGTGTCGGTGTTCGTACTACTGTACTGCTGATAGTAGCGCTGTGCGCGTGACGCACAACAAGTATTCCTCGCCGACATTAGAATATACTCGGAAACCAATTTCGTCCACGGAAAAAGCAACCAGAAGCAAGTCAACAACTCGTCTTGCGGAGGCAGGGCTCTTCAGCACAAGCAACTGGAAGAGCTTTCTTGCCCCAAAAGACAAACAAGAAATAGGCACTCCCAAAGCAAGCACCTCTATTTCTATTTTGTTTTCCCCCCCGTGAAAAATACACAAGGTAGCCCAGCTGGACCTATCCATGGTGGTACCGCGCCTGCTGGTGGTTTGGCTGGGATGAATTCAGGACGGTGCCGGTCTTTCATTTTGGCCAGATAAGCAGACGTTCAGTGCATGCTATAAGCTGTGATGTTGGGCACGTGGGCCCTCGTCACATGATCACTCGACAAACTCTGTTGTGTCCCAAACAAGGAGCATGTAACACCCTCCCGCGCCGGGAATGAAGCAAGCCGCCCCGAGCAACGACACGCACAAAATCACCAAACCCTGCCTCGCACACGGCCTTCTTTGGCCCATTTCATCCCTCTATGCTACTGACCTTCACATTGGGGCACTTACCTTGAACAGGCCGCGGGATCGTAAGGCAATGGAAGGTAGGGAAGACGATGGCATTGCTGTTACGGCTACATTATTACGGCTACAGGAGTTGCACCCGGTGGGAATTTAGCGTTGTCCCCATAGGGTGGTTGAGAGTTGCCTACATTGGCAGGGCACCTTGTCTTGAGCTAGCCCCACCCCACAAGCTCACTCCTATTGTTTGAACTCCTTTTTGTTTGGCCTTCCAGTTCTTAGCAATAATCAAAGTACAGACCGTATCCACCACCGGAGACCTTCTCCACGTTCCAAAAGCCTCCTTGTAGGCTTTCTCTACCGCAGTTCAAGCGCGTCCACCGAACTCGGTACCGATCGAGAGGCTGTTGTCGAATTCTGAGCAATCATACATGCAAATGTTTTGGTCTATCTTCCTTGAATTACTCTCTTGGGGCCATTTCAGGGTCCTGGAGCGATGTCCTGACACCGCCGTTGCTACATCTCAACTAGTCGCGTGATCCACCCAAAACCGTAGCCTCTCCATCGGTTACACTGCCGCAGGGTATTGGTTGGATGTGACCCATGCCATGTTGGACACACTCTGAACCGCGTGACAAGAGCATCGTCCCGGAAGCCAAATGGGCTGGTCAGCTCTGGGTAGGGTAGCCGGAGGAGGGTTTTCTTTTTCTTACCAACGAAACACATTCATTCATTCATATATTCCATCATCGATATCCGTAAGTCGAAATTCCATGGGTACTGTGCCACCGGTGAATCAACAGACACGTGTGTGCAGTTGTCGTATGATGTTGATATTCGCGTGTTGGTAGTTGTTCCTCCCACCGCCTTGCCCTCTGCCTGCCACATGCTCTTCCAGGTGTGTCGACTTGCGTCCTTCACGTCTTTCCTTTTGGCTGGAGGACTCGGGGCTTTTACTGGCTTGACCACCGCCGGAGTCGCACACATCCTGGACAGACGCTACGACGTGGACAGAGCGGTGGCTGCGCTGGGAGCTGGAGCTGCAGTGCCACCGGAAGATCCACACCCACACCCACCGTGGTGACTATGCGTCGACTCCCGTTCTCAGCGTTATTCATTTGTGCCCCAGGAGAGCACCCGCTGCCAGATTGACCGCCACTGGAGCCGCGCACATCGAGGACCGCCGCTAGGACTGCGAACATGGCGACGGCTGCGCCAGGAGTTGGAGCCACAGTGCCGCCGCGGGGTCTACTTCCCCGCCCGCCATTGTGACTGTGAGTGAGGCGAGGAACACGCCGGAAGGTGCGTCCGTTGGCTATTGGAATAGCGGGGAGGGTAATGCTTTGTGCGTGGAAGTACCTGGTCGCACGGCCATTCGAATGTAAACCAGCGCTTGCGGGCCCAGAACCTGCAAGGCACATGTACCCACCTTGTGCATGACAATCGAATGATCCCGCGGCATGCTAGAGCGATTCCGGTGAGCTTGCATCCAAACGTTATGCCAATTGGTGGTTGATGAATGCTGCACGCCCTGACAGAATAAACCCGATGTCTCTCTCCAGTAAGAAAACCCGACGTTTCTCTGCAGTTTCTCCCAGTGCTCATCCATTATGTCACGTAGGGGTGAGATGGTAATATTCCGTTATGCCCATCGCAGTGTACGCGGCCGCCCCAAAGAACATTTCCCTACTACTTCAACGCGACGTTACGACCACCTGTTCGCGAACCTAACGCCACTTTTAGCTTGGCCCTCCGGGCTTTGTCTCCCGAGGAGCTTTCACCTGTGCAACATACGCTGCGCTACCTGTGGAAACCGCTTTCGATATTGAGACAGGACGTTGCAGAGAGCACGCTCGTACCGGTGGAGACGACCGCGGGAGGATGCTTTGACTTCAGCAAGGAGGGATGTCATGCGGCCGTCACAACACAGCTTCCCGTGGACCGCTGGATATTGCTTTCAGCACGGGGGGAGGTGCCACGGTCACGGGAGCACGGTTGCCTGGAGGCATGGCTGAATACCCAGGCAGGATCGGAGGCCATCGGAATGTCATCGGCACGTCTCCCACAACAACAGCAACGAGGCGACGCACACAAGGGGCAGGTTTGCACAAGTTTCGTGACAACAGTCGCAGGATTGGGGGGACACAAAGATACAAGGTGTGCGAAGAAGACAAGAAGTTGCTAGCCACTATCAGTCTATGTCAGCCGACATAGGCGTTCGGCCTTCCACATGCACAACCACGCAGGGATGGAAGTGACCTTGTCTTTCATATGCTACCGTTGTCACTGGCCCACCTTGGCGAGATGCATTGGCGGTTTGTGGTGGCCATGTTGCAGTGCGGATGTCGAAGGAATAAGAGATCGTTACCCTTTATCCTAACCCAACCCTTTTCGAGTGCGGGTAGTGGCCCGTCCCTTGCACGTCCATGAAGGCTCTCTGTCGCGCTGCGCGTTGAGACATCGCCAGTGTCGTGGAGCTTCGCGAGTATGGCGGGTGTACGAGCATGCGCAGACGTGATCATGCGAGATCTACCGCCGGTGCAGCCATCAAGCAGAGAAGTGGGGTGTCATGCGCTAGTCGAATGTCTCAGCTACAACGCGTGTCACGAGCTTGCAACACTGTCCTATTATCGTCTATCTCAATAGCGAGTTGTCCGTCTCGCCTCTAGAATGGGATAGTTTACGAGTACAAAGGGGGATCAGGAGATGGAATAGTATCTGGATGTGTCGTTGGATTACTCCGCCGCGCTGGCATGTGCTCAACCCGCGATTACCCCTTTCACCTCCGTCTCAATCAACCCCCATGCTCCGCTGTGTCTTGCCCCGCAAGTCTGTTCCCGGTAGGTATCTCTTTTTGGAAGCAAGGGATTTCCTTCTACCGCCTTACTGACGCGTGTGCTGCAGTGAGCAGAATTGGAAGGAGTTTATCGCCGCGAGCTGGAGCGAACGACTCTCGAATTGATTGTGGATAGATGGCGATGCACGGAAAAAGGCGTCGTGTCAGTTGTCCCCGTTTCGGGGAAGCGTGGCTTCATCAGCGTCCAGTGCTGTATTGCATCCTCTCAGAATGAGCTGCTGGCATCATTGGCGGTATCGGTAATGCGTAGGGTTTCCAAGTGTGAAACGTGTTGGAGTGCAGCCGTTCTCGCCTGTTTGCAGGCACCCATCCGTTCATTTGCTCGCCCCTTAGGTTTAGCTGCCGTGAGTCAGGGATGATGCGGTCGTCTTTAGTAGGGTACCCGAGCGATAAGAATTTCTTGATTCTACCTGTTTGCCTTGAGTTCGCAGCTGTTTCGCAGTTGATCTCAGCCTCTGTGATCTGTCGAGTACTGCCATGGTGCGCGGTTGTGTTGTGTATTGGGATGATAGGGCTGATACCTGGGAGTTCGGTCTGGCTGAGTACGGTTTTGAGGTGTTCGAGCGCCACTGCAACTACCCTGCGGTCTATCTGCAGTGTAGATTTGGTGTTGGGGCGCTTTGCGCAATGGGCTCTTACCTGGGTGGCCAGGTTTTTCCCGCGCTGTCCAGGTGATGAGGGCCGGGCGGCAACCACAGTGAATTCGCCACGCGAGGGGCGTTCTTGTTAAGAGCATTTTTCGTTCGAATGTCACTGGTGTTCGGTTGTTGGTCTAAATTCTTGGGATGGGGAGCAAAGGGTTTCCCCGGACACCGGGTTTACCTTCGCGCAAGTCGATGTCGGGCCGTGGTTCAACACGCAGTCAGAATGACGAGAGGGGTAGGTTTTATTTGGATTTTACCCACTACTCCCCTCTCATTATTTTCGGTTGAACGTGCAGTCCACTCAAAGGCATCGCATCGTAGGTTTCCATAAGGAGGTGCGTCACTTTGTGGTTCCCGCGCTTCCTGCTACCGTTAAGCATGTAACAGCTAACAAATAGCTGTTCATGCTGAGGGGGGATGTTACGGTTACATTGTTACGACTACAGGAGTTCCACCTGGTGGGAATTTAGCGTTGTCCCCATAGGGTGGTTGAGATTTGACTACATTGGCAGGGCACCTTGTCTTGAGCTAGCCCCACCCCACAAGCTCCCTCCTATTGTTTGAACTTCTTTTTGTTTGGCATTCCAGTTCTTAGCAATAATCAAAGTACAGACCGTATCCACCACCGGAGACCTTCTCCACGTTCCAAAAGCCTCCTTCTAGGCTTTTCTCTACCGCCGTTCAAGCGCGTCCACCGAACTCGGTACCGATCGAGAGGCTGTTGTCGAATAGGTCTGAGCAATCATAAATCCGATTTTTTTTTGTCTCCCTCCCTTGAATTACTCTCTTGGGCCATTTCAGGGTCCTGGAGCGATGTCCTGACACCGCCGTTGCTACATCTCAACTAGTCGCGTGATCCACCCAAAACCGTAGCCTCTCCATCGGTTACATTACCGCAGGGTGTTGGTTGGATGTGACCCATGCCATGTTGGATACACTCTGAACGGCGTGACAAGAGCATCGTCCCGGAAGCCAAATGGGCTGGTCAGCTCTGGGTAGGGTAGCCGGAGGAGGGTTTTATTTTCCTTACCAACGAAACACATTCATTCATATAATCCATCATCGATATCCGTAAGCCGAAATTCCATGGGTATTGTGCCACCGGTGAATCAATAGACACGTGTGTCGTATGATGTTGGTATTCGCGTGGAGATGAACACATTGGGACCAGGAACAATAACAACATAACTGATACGTACATACAGGCGCAGCGGTTTGCAAGCCTCATGTGCAGATAGCATACAGCATGGTTGGGAGCGACGGGAATCGTGGTAGATGTATGGTGGGAGGGCAGCTGGAGAAAACGTTTGAAAACGGCACCGCACGTGTCCATGCGCGACCGTGTCGATGATGCGGTGCGATGTTTCACTACCTGGTTTTCCCGTGTCGTCCCTAGTCGACGGCGCGGGCCGCTGTTGCAAGTGACGTAGAGAGCGTTCGCAGGAGAGCGTTCGCAGGAGAGCGTTCGCATGAGACGGGTAGATGGACAGTGGTAGACGTAAAATTCGTCGTGTGCGCCTAGTCGGTGAGGACTTGTTCAACTTGTGCTCCGGATCACGTGGCAACATTCATTATTCACATCTAGCTGTGATGTTGGTGGATGTCCTGGATCAGCGGGCAAGTGATCAGTCGAGAGGGGGGGGAGAACAATTGCGAAACAAGGCCTCAATGTCCTGGCCGAGAGATCTACATACCGCACGACGGTTGGATTCGAAATGCTGGCTACTCCGAAGACCAAGCGTACCTCAAGTACTCCAAAAATTTGTCTGCTGTTGACTCCCTTCTGGATCTCGCGTACACGTTGTCGCTGGCCTTTTCGAAGGTACATTCATAATCGGTGGAACCCCATGGTATTTGTCGGTATGTAGGGATCTATCAAACCGGTTCGACATGGTTGTGGGCAACCAGGGCCAATTGGTGTAGGTTCTTGTCTCTGTTTGTGTTCTCGTTAGGGCTGTCGGGGAAATGAAGTTGAGGAGTGTTCGGGCGCTGGTACAACGGCAAATTTCTTGCCAACATTTATTTGGCGTTACCAGGCACGTCCCCCTTGACGCTTCACAAAATATTTCGATTGAATGCCGCCAGCTAGAATCTCACATGGATTTCACCTAGCATTCCTTCACGCACACCTCCCCGCGTAGTGATACACCACCCATGGAGACGAACTTACGTAGGTGAACTACTATTTCCTGGACCAATGGAACAGACGTCAAGGCTTCTAGTGAAACACATGGCAACGAGTTACGAGGTCCCTTAGACAACTAGCGAAGAGACAATAGCTTCTTGTGCTGCACTCTGGCATGGTTTGGCGATTTTGGCGATAGAATACGCAGAAGCCATTTCACCCAAAAGCCGGATACGGGTGTTGAAGGAGACATATTTCACGAACAAGAGTCTGCCATGACCTGGAAACGTGGAAGTGACTTTGCTCCAACCTGGTCGTCATATTGTCTTGCGAAATCGACATACTTCATACCAAGTGAGTCGGTCATTCTCTCGCTTTGGTTCCTCGTAGTAGAGAATGACGTGCAGTGAAGGAAGAGAGTCTTGTACGCTTCTCTCACGACAAAGATCCAAGGCAACAACCGCAGGAAGGGTTATGTAGGGGGTTTCCGTGTGACCTCATATTGGAGCCCCGCCTACCTGGCAACAATGCTACGAACGCTGATTCTGTCTGCTAAACAGTTTATTGGTCGCGACCAAATGACTTCACTCCAAATACCCGGGTCCACAATTGGCAACCTAGTCTAACTATTGAGAGTCATTCTAGTCATGGGCAAGACAGGTTCACCCCATGAAGAGTGGCACATTGAGACGTCGTGATACAGTTTCCTGGGCAGGACGAAATCAACACCTTGCCTTGTCCGAGTCCATTCACGTCGCGACCAATCAACGGCCGAAGACCAGACCATGACCACGTCATTTTCAGGCCATGACCGTGCTGACTCCGTCAGGCGTGCCTATTGAGATATCAGATGCAGTAATCAAGGCGGGCCTATGGGCCGGTGGTAGTATCTCGGTGTTGACCGGGTCATACCGCTAAAACTACCGTACCAGGTCATGAACCATTCATGGGGGTCGTGACCGAGTTGCTGTTAGCTTGAGTTATCAACGTAGTGACGTCGTAGCGCCGTCGACATGGGCCGTGATTCGCCGATGACCTGCCCATGTCCTGATCATGGCCTGGTCATGGCCGAGAGTCACGACCGAGTCATGCCCCGGTCATGAACCAGTCATGACCAAACCATAACCCAGGTCATTGCCGAGTCGTGACCGGTTTATGACCCGCCCGTAACCGAGTCATGACTCAGTCACGGCCATGAACGTGTCATGACCTCGACAATGACCGAGGTCATGACTCAGTTTCGTGATCAAGTGATGCCTCAGGACTAGGTCATGATCGGTTCATGACCAATTTAATGTAAATATGCCATATGGTCACGACCAACGATCAAACGATCACGAGACAATGATTTTAGAGCAGCGATGTTTGATCCGTGATTCATTGGGAATTTTTCGATAGGCTTGGCATTACTTACTTCTTAATTCTATGGGCATCGTTCCTCGCCAAGGATGAAAGTCCTCGGGGAACTGTGCTGGACCTCCTTGTCCCTCCCAGTGTTGTTCTGACTTCACCCCTGATACGGTTCCCGTCAAGGTGATGTGTGAGACTCAGGAAGAATTTTGAGGGACGATCCAGGCCGAAACCCTTCTCGGCTGTGGATGGCTGGCCAATAACAGATGTGGAAGTGGTAGCGAAAGAGGGGCCCGGTTGGAAGAAAATCCGTTCTGTTCAACGAGTGGTGGGAAAAATTGCATGAATCGAGGTCCACCGACAAAACCCCATGGTTGAAGCGTGGATCAGTCAATTGCGCAGAGTCGGACGTAGTCGAAAGCCATGTTTTTGCCAGAGATGAAGAAGTAGTTAGCCTCTCTCCGCCAGGAACGGGCGATATCTTTCCCACCGATTAGGCAAACTCCCGCCACACTCGGGAGTGCGAGTAACGTCGTAGAAACCAAATCAGACGCGGCAGGAACAGAATTATACTCAATGCTGTCATCGTAAGCTAGGACCTTCAAACTATCCTCACGCGCCCCTACCGTGCCTGGGACACTTCTGGTGGACAGACATTTTTCCAGTGCACTCATTGC
This sequence comes from Ectocarpus siliculosus, assembly GCA_000310025.1. Taxonomy (NCBI): domain Eukaryota; class Phaeophyceae; order Ectocarpales; family Ectocarpaceae; genus Ectocarpus; species Ectocarpus siliculosus. The sequence continues at coordinate 348,977 of FN649757.1, forward strand.
CACAGATTCTCACGTGTAGGGGGGCACAGCTATCGGGACCGCCTATGATGCTGCCTACTTTTTTTCTACAAGTCTGCAGTTTTAGTTCTTGTTGTCTCCTTTCCGGTCTCCGCTAAGTACTTTCTGATACCCGTACTGGTCCAGCTGACACGGACGCCTTCCGTGATCACCAGCCAACGACACAAAGAAGGGTACACCGTAACTTTCTAGAACGAAACCCATAAAATTGATGGAGACGATAATTCTTCGATTGTAGCATCCGGTACTACGGGCCCGCAGTCTAGAAAAACCAGTCTGTAGCACAAGAAGCGAAAGCCTACAGTAACCGTGAGATGTGATCAACCCCGGCCAAAAAGGAAACAAAACACCAGAAGACAACGACATACCGGAAACAAATAACGAAAGGGTATCCCAGGAAAAAATGTATGCATGCATGTGAAACTTGAGTAGAGACAGGCGGTATTCTTGTGCTTCAGTGTACCACCCTTGCCGTGGCTGCGTGAGCGTCACTGAATACCGGTTAGCAGAACCAAGGCCGCCGTAGCTCGACAATTTTCCACTACTGTAGACTGTTGTTCTACATACCAACATGCTAAACAGGAGCTCACAGGCACGTCGTACGAACGTCCAAGAGCAATGCACACCACCCGCATCAAGCGGTTGGTACAAGAAAAAGAAAGACGTGAACATCGAAGCGCCGGATCCTTGTCGTCACCATCCATCGGCGGCAAAAAAGCCACCGGGACAGATTTAACTTGGCGTCCGCCAATCAGATGTCTCCATTTAACTCGGCGCCTACTTGGTGTCTTGTCTATTTTTGACTAAGTTTGCAATTACGCCGCTTTCTGTGCCCACCGCATTCGAACCAACCAGTTCGGAGACCCAACGCACATCAGCCGAGAGGCTGGGCGCTGCAACTGGCGCAAACCACACATTGCAGGATAGAACCAGTATAGACCACTCTGGTCTCTGTGTTTACGAAGGTTCGCAACATCAATCCACACTGAGTGTCGATGCCGAGCACGCAGCAGCAGCCAGAAGAGCTAGCCCTAAAAAAACAGCGAGGAGAGGGAGATCGCACACACAATATCACGCGACAAATAATGTCGAGCTACAGCAGCACAGCATGCAGCAGTAGTACCTACAACCCAGGGATCTGGATGCGTATATATCGTCTGCACGCCCGTCCTCTCGCGAGACCACTTCAAGTAACGTGATGCTGATACTCTGGCACCTCTTCATCATTCTGTTGATTGCCTGCCTTGTTCTTCGCTCTCTTGACTTCATCTGATCTGTACCGGTAGTGTAGTCTAGGTTCTTTGGAATGAACGCCCCAAAGCAGTCACCATCAATCATCAATCCCGACGCGTTTGTACGTTGACAACAAGCATGGCAGTACATCGGCACGGTGATTTCTTTGCTGTCTCCGTGACGACACCTCTGCCCTGGTGTCTCCTGTCCTTCATTATTGGTTCAAAGAGGTGCAACGTTATTATTTTGATTGAAAGTGTGCGGGCCGCAGAAACATTGCTTTAGATGAGTTTTACACATGTATTCGCGGGTTTCGCCCGCGTAATTAAACTAAAAAACCTCTGTCCCGGCACATTGAAACATTCATCATGGCCAGAGAAGTATCCACAGCCAGTCCCCTCGGCAATAGAATCATCCCCGTGCGTGGTTCCGTCCACCTCGCTCAACCCAGACGATATCACGGGCATATCGGACACTTGGGGCACCAAGCCAGCAATGATACCACAACTACCAAATCCCTCGCCAACACGTAAGTATCATCACTTACTTGTGCCTCCCCTGACCGAATCGAAGTGGAGATCCGAAGGAGACAAGCTCGGTCCGACAGGTGGACACACTTCTGGCGCAGGCCCTTGGTGCGATTCACACGAGCTAGTGCATGCCATAGGTTTGTCTGCGTTGCTGCATGAGGCAGACATCGAGCCGGTAGCATCCCCGGGAGTGACACCGGCCGACACGATGCTGCCACGGTCTTCTTCCTTATCGACAGCCTGCAGATTATCTTCCGTGCGCTGAGTCCTTTGTGAACCGGCGCAGTCGCTAGCCCAGAGGGGCGGGGTGGAGAAAACAGTCAATGCTTGACTCGTGATGATACACTCGTATATCCTGCAACGAGAGCATTGACGAACCAGTGGGAGCCAGCACGGGCGAGGGTCGAATCATGTACATCCACATTATTCATCACCATAGACTCAACAGCAGTGAACCTAAGTAGTGATGTTTGTGTCGAAAAAAATGTCATGATCACGGAGGACAGGACGTGATTTTTTGTTGCGAAAGTCCTCATGCCGGTGTGCAGCAATGGCGCCCTGCAGGCAACACGTCGCGCGGAACCTCTAGGCCGGCCCGACACCAGATGCTGGTGTGCACTACAGAACAGCAGTAGTTCGGAGGAGTGTAGAAAGATGTAGGATCTGCTCCTTTTGGTTGAGGGATTGGTAGTGTACAGCAGCAGGAACAATACAGACCGTGGTGCAAAATATCAAGAACAGGCGTAATATTGCCGGCATTTCCTCACAGCAGCGCGGCTGATTCACATTGGACAGACCATCTACATGTGAACGCGGGTGACCGGGGGCACCTGGTATACGCGTTGCATGGTATTAGATCAAACGTGTTAAGTTGTGGCGAGTCTAGCCTTTGCACTATCTGCAAGGTGACATATTTTCTTTGGTCTGGTTTTCGTTACGTCTACCGCGCGCAGCAGCCAGCACAATCTCCCACACTACTGAAAGTTTTGTTAAAAGGCCCATGGGCGGCCCATGGACTCCCAACGAAGTGCCTACCGTGGGCACCTCAACCTAGTGCTCGCCACCGGCATATCAACCTAGAACTTAGCCATCGGCACATAAACCTAGGAGTTGGCCACCCAGCGCCAACGTAGAACGTATCGTGTGGGCTTGGGGTTAGGGTTAGGGTTAGCGTTGGGGGTATTAACCGTTATACTGCTCGTCCCAGAGCAGAAAACCTATTGCTTAGGAGTACACAGATTCCGGTTGAAGGGCTTTCAGTGGCCGCCCATGGGCTTGCCCATGGGTCACCCATGGACCGCAATGGGTACCACGTGGTGCCCATGGGTGTGACCCTTGGGTGACCCGTGGGTGGTTGAGCAAAACCGTAAAAAGTGTGGGAAACCCAGCCAGCACGACTTCGCCACAACGCCAAAACCATACGTGCACTGTCGACAAGTGTACTCATGGCAGGGTGTGACGACAGCACGAAAAGCTTCAGTACACGTCATTGTAGAAGCTCCAAACGTCGTCAGACACGTGTGGACCACAACGTTTGGCATTCCGTCGCAACACATGCTGTCGCAAAGTGTGGCCTGAAAACAAAAACGGCCCCAATTATTTGGTGCACTTACATGAATCAAGTCTAATGTCACACGGCGACGACATCCTATGAGTATATAGATATCATGATAACATGATAAATAACATAACTCCATGTAACATGATTTTGGGAATTGAACGAAAAAGAAAGCCACACTGCGGAGCTGTTCGAGTCCTCGGAAACCCGTGCCACTCCAAAGCCAAACCCTTTTCGGTTGCGCGACGACGAAGAGGCAAGCACTCAAAGCCGAAACAAGGCCAACGTCTAGTGTTGCGCCTGTAGACTAGACAATGTGTCAAGATTTGTTCGTGAGAAATCCGACAAAGACGGCTTTCCCGCACAGCAGTGTGCGTTGGTGTTGATGAAAAGGTGGACCCCCAGCGCATGTATCATTGTAGGAAATCAACCCTTCGACGCACCTGCACTGGAAATCATCGCAGAATGCAGATATCCCACGCCACTCCTCCAAAGGTGGCGCTGGCAGAGAGTAAGACGGGCGGGATGGATTGTAGACCTCCCGCAACCGAGCATACAGCCCCCGAGCTCTGGAGTCGTCAATCGCTGCTAGGGCCCCGAGGACGCATTGTGCAAGGTGACACCTATATTGTACACAATGGGAGGAACGGTGGGGAGCAGAAGCAGAAGATGAGAATGTCAATGTCGTGTACCACATACGGTTCAGCACACGGTTGCCATCCCTTTAACATGAACGCCAGAACTGCCTATGGGTTATATCCCATACTGTAGTGGTCGAGCTCCTACGCAGGAAGCCACAGAAATCATTTTGAACAACGAATGCTGGCACTAGGAGTACTCTTCTTGCCCTGTAGACTCACGGCGCAGCTTGTCCCATAGCTGGTCACGATCACGGATCGAAGACATCAAGACGATCAATGTCAGATATGGGGACATGAATGAGGTCGGCTGTCGGCTTACCATTGCATCATGGAGCCACACATGCCAGGGTACCGCTCGTATACCTCGACGCAACGCCCGAACCTCTCCAGCGCACCAACAGCGTCCCCTTTCGCTACTCTTTGGAATGACAGGATTCTGTCAAACACGGCACGTGGCAATGTAGATATGAAGAATAATCAGTGAATACGACAGTGTACAACTTCTCCACTACCCGGAGTTGTTCGTATGGCAGTAAAAATAGGTTGTGGTGCTCGTAGATCAACCACGCGGAGCCATCGCACGGAAAGAACACAGAACACTCTCGCTGTTTCTAGCAGTCGGGACCATGTTGTCGGGATTACTTACATGTTGATGAGGAGACCGCCGATGCCCGTGCGAATGTTCGGTCTGCTCGCCATGTCGGTGAAGGTCGGCCACGAGGAGCAAGGGAACCAAGGGTACGTGTAAGAATTCTAAACACATATTTGCGCTGATACCAAAACGTGCGGAAACAGGGGTTGACCAACAGAGGAGGTGCTGAAACAAAGGTTTCATGTCATGATTAGGCATATGCTGCATGGCATTTGAAAGCAAACCGTCAAGCAGGGTTGAAACTTGCTCACCGATCGGCTATTTCTTGTAGGTGTTCGAAGTCGATCAGGCCATCTTTGAGCGCAGCCACCATGATAGCAGACACCTCCTCCGCTTGGGGGGCGTTGTCGTGCGGAATAGCACCGCTTCTGTTGTCTTCGCAAGCTTCGTTTTCTCTCGATTGTCTGCGCGTCGCAGTGTTCTCGCAAGCTCTCTCGAAGACATCTTGCTCGAACGCCGTTAGCGACTGGGCAACGTATCGATATAGGTCCCCTTCGCATGCCGCTGGCTTGATCTGAGTGGTAAGTAGCGGCGGAATAGGGTGAAGGTGCAGGTCTCGTGGTTGTTCACACTAGCGCAACACCACAATAGACCTTCGACTCCCTGCCAGGCCGGAGTGATTACGTTGACATGTCGCCAATGAGGCAGGCCTTGTGCCAACGTGCCAAGTGTATGCCGCCTTGAGCTTCCGACGAAGTCGCACGAAACGTCAAGGATATATGCAGCAACCTTTGCTGCTCAGGCGTCGTGTTGCTGCTCTTGGTGTCTTCACATCAACAGTTTTCTGCCCTTTTACCCGGTACGTCACCTTCAGCGCACCCGTCGGACACTAGTTCACGAAGAATTCGATGATGTAAACTGAGAAGCCCGTCAAATGCCCCACACATTGAGAACAATAGGACCCTAAACGCCCAACTAGATCAGTGCAGAAGAACTCCTGAAGAAAGAAGGGTCTATCGCTCAGAGTCGGATGACGACTGATGCCATAGTTGAAATTCTGTTGCTCAATGTCTTTGCTGGTGTGGTCGACCGCACATGTTGACCTACATGCAAGAGTACGCTCTCATGTCTGTTGCCGACTGCCCAACCACACACTGGTCCACCTGTTGGCCGTGGCGAATAAGGGACGTTGCGGGAATTGAGGAGCGGCATCCCACACGTTGCAGCCACCAGTACTGTGTGCGCAATTAACCAAGACACTGCAAGTGGCTTACTCTTGACGTCTGGGCGTACCAGCCTCAGCCAAGAGGTACAGGACACACCTGAGGAGCATCTTGACGCTGAGCGACCAACGACTCGATACCCGTAGCGTCTAAATGTCCAGAATACACCTGGACGTTGTCCTTCTGACGGATAATCTCAGCGAATCCCTGGCCAAGGTACATGCATGCATACGAGAGTTCAGCGAATGCACAGAACCGCAACCGTACAACACAGCAGTGAAGCATGATCTGAAGGAAACAGCACAAAACATGCTTGCCCCGCTTCACTTCAAGGCAGTAGTACGGGAGAGGTTGGTCAGACTACACCGGGCCTCATCGCCGCGTCATTCGACCATGAACAACATGGTGCCTTCCGGCTGAGTGGCATGAAGCAAGAGGAGCAACAGCGCGACGCTAGCGCCGTGATCGGGATACCAACGTCTGTGCAATGCGATGCTACGGCTACCAAGCGCATCAATCCACCTCTGTGAATACTACCGTAGGTTCGCAGAGGAGCTGCCGCGATGATCTCTCCCACGATGGCCTTGCACACATCCAACAAGATGTTTTGAGTCAGTGGCTTGGTTCATAGAGGAAAGTGCTCACCGGACGTAGGACGGCAACGATCTGAATATACTTTTTGGGAAGCGGGCCGTGCTGTCAGTCTACCTCTGTCCGTACAGCGATGTTCCTGTTACAAACTGTTAAGAGACACGTTGGCCTCTAATATCCAGGGTTCGAATCTCGCCTGGAGCTGTTTTTCCCCGAGGATGTTATTTGCGCCCGATGTGTGGGAATAACAAGTCTATGAGTCTGAAGAACTAGGCTTCGCAAAATGCCGATGATTCTTTTGTGTACCAAGTGGTCAAGACAGCGCTGATCACAGGGATGACAGCCCTTGGGGGACTTGTTCGTGTCTTGATCGAAAGTTTGACGGACTTGGGCATAAACGTTTGATAAGAAGCACGATGAAAACTAGACCAGTAGTCAGCCGCTGACCAGTGGTCTGGTGGCCATCGTGCTGTCAAACACAAACAGCCACAACTTGGTCGACCTCAACCTCTGGCCAACGTGAGAAGCAAGGCAGGAAAGGGGCTCTAGGCTTTGCTACAGTCGAACAAATGCAACTGCGTCATTCTCACCGCAGGCAGCATGTCAGTTGACCCTTGCTCGATGGAATCCATCAAAAAGGAACCCGAAAGCTTCAGGTACTCCACATAATTCGCCTGAAGCACAGGAACACAACGGACATGGTGCCAAAACAAATGCGTGGGTGGGTCAAAAATAGATAACCTCCAGTGGGAGGAGACAATTTCCAACAAATAATGTATCGTTGGCAATGCGAATCATGCAGTGACGACGCGATCGGCTCTTTCGCCCGGCAAGAGGATACACTCCTCGTGTGCACGACGCGGACGCAACGACCAAGGCTGCCGTAACTCCCGCCGAGTTCGAGCTCACCATGTCTCCCATGGAACCGTGGAAGTATCCCAGGATCGCCCACGCTCTGACGCAGGAAGGGACGACGGGTTGCGGTGCAAGGGGTCGAACAGGAAGGAGCACCGTGTGCCATACAAGATACCACACTCCTTGGACTGAGAATGAACGCTGGAGTTCGTCAAGGTAATGAGAGTGTCAATTTCCAAAACGGTGGCAATGAAGTTTGCCGGTTACACCTGTCCAAGGACGCTTCTATCGGTATTGCCCACCTCACTGACAAGAAGAAATCGACCCTTACGGGACCGGCGCAAGGCGTGTGGAATCTTGCGTGGAACTGGGTACTAAGGTTTGACTGCCTCGCCTCGCCAGGAAAACAGATGACTCGGGACGTGTTTGTGCAATGATACATGGTCTAAACAGCAAAAATCGTAAAAACGAACGCCTCCGACAAACACGTCCCACGCGATACATACCACACAATGCGCACGGGTCCCGGTATACATTGCCCTCCGTGCTGCATGCAACTTGTCCGCGTAACTCACTTTGCCACCTCGGCGTTCACGGGGCCTTTGTAGGCGTCCAGTGCATCTCTCGCCAGTCGGGAGTAGTTCGCAACCTGTCGTGACACATTTGATGGAGGAGTTGCAATTCGCGGGCGGTGTTTTGACGAGCGTCGTCGGTAGTAGCGAAACATTGGATTGGTCAGCAGCTGCACGCAACAGTCAGCGGTGGCACCAAGCATGGATCAGCGTCCACCATGCGACGGGGAACAACGGTCCTTCTACTCGTAAAGCGTTGGCCAAGAAAAATGCTGCATTTTCTCACCGATTCAACAGGGCTTCCCTTCAAAACAGCCCCAACACCAACTGCACACCAAAATGTGCAACAGGAGGGACCCGTCAAGAGCTGATTTCCCGTGGTGATGCCATCCTCGGAGAAGATGGCGCCGAACTGGCCTTGCTCGAGGGAGTCGTGCAGAGCGCCCAGCTGTTGTTGGACAGTTGGGCCGGTCATCATCTTCACCATCACTCCACGAATGTGACTGGCGGCAAAAATGAATCGCAAAGGAGTCTTGAATTGTACCATTGACTGTTTACGAGTTATCATCGCTCGGACGAGTCGCAGCCACTCCTGGAGAAACTGTTGACATCATACGGGAACAACATGGGGTGCTTTCGGTGGCCTTTTGCCGTTCGGTGTACCCCATCAAAGCTAGATCTGCACCTTGGGGTAGTCAGTGGCAGCAACCCGACGCAGCCGAAGAAGTCACTGAGGAATGCGTTCTCCTGCATACCCACCAGACCTGTCGCCGGAGAAGCGCTCAATCTGAACCTGGTAAAGCAGAAAATGATTTTAGACACGGTAAGATAATGCAAAACGTTCTCGCCCGATATGACGCGCAAGGCCTTGATGCCTCTTCGGAGCACCCCTTGTCCGTCCTTCAGCTCATACCTGCGGGTTCGATGTACCCCGTCAAAAATGTGTTTGGAAATGCTGGTTGACGGTGAAGCTCACGCAAGCGCGGGTATGTCAACGGTGATAGGCAGTAACTTCAATCAACATGGTGTCGCTGTTCTCTTTGCTGCGCTCATTTTTTCTGAACGTTGCTACTATGAAGCTCGGATACGATGTTGCAGACACAGTTTGTGTGATACAAGCTGAAGATGACCGTTTGTATTTCTGTTGTAGTTAATGACGACTGACCTCTTCAAAGACAGCATGCCACCGGCCGGGAGTGTGCCGGATGACGGTTTTATCGACTGCATGCCAGCAGGACCACGTGGATGGGGCTGTTGCTGGTGCCCAGGCGGACGCTGGTGCCACTTCCGCTTGGTGTAGGTGCATCGAACCCGAGTTTCTAGGCAACGGCTACACAATGCGCAAGTGAGGGGGGTAACGGTCGTACTTTCACTCATGCACTCCGGGCCGTCGAATGTCTACACAGGTGCGTCCGGTGGGATTTCAGGTAGGTGGGGTACCTTGCAATATCTGGTGAAGAAGTGTGTCAGTTGCGCGACGTGAAGCGCATCAGCGTGGAGATACTGACGGGAAACATCACGCGGGGTTCCGAACTTAGTGATATTCGCCCGATCTCCACGTTGAAAATCACCATCGTTATCGGCACGAGCGATTTGTATCTGTGTGATTGATTATCTAGCGCTCCTTCCGGTTGTTTATACCTTCAGAGAAGATCAAGGCCGATTTCATGCAACCCCTTAGAGATGAAACGGAGTATCGTGGCTTCCATCCGCAACACGTCCAACGTTCATGTCGGTACAGCACAAACCTGCAAGGCGTCAGGCCATCGCACTTCTTTTTCTTTCGCGCGCATTCCAAGCAGCCCCTTCGCATCCCAGCATTTTTCACTGCAAGCCCGCTTCCGGCTTTCTTGTTACCAGCACTCATGGTCGAAGTCGCTGCGTCGCGTTACCCTGCGTGCATAGTTGACGGCAGGGGTGTTGACGGAGTAGAACCGCTCCGCGGAGAGGATATAATTTTTGCGAATTTTTCACGGAGAGGAGCGGGGCGGTTTGTGTCTTTTGTGTAATAGTCATGGGTCGGAGTGGTACGGTTGACCCGTACGTGTAGCACGATTTTTTATCAGTGCGGTTTAGTTTGTTTCCTCTGTGGCCTGAACCGCGCGAAATCGTGGCCTTGACGACGGTGCACCGTCAGACAAAAAGTTCGAACCATTCGGATATCCGTTCAACCTCACGGTGTACCTGCAATTCCGTCAAATCCGTTGGGCTCGGACATCGAGAGTTGATTCGCTGCGCGGCGTGCTGTGCATGTAGGCCATCGGTGGCACCGTACTCGTTTTCGCGGCCAGCACAGCCCAAATGAACGAAAGAACTGTCAATCTGTCAGTTCGCCTAGATCAAATCGAGGTATGATTGCCCACATCGGTACCTCCTCGACCTATTCGTTCCTGCAACACGCACAATAGAGAAGGACATTACCCTTTGCGTCTTCTCCTGTTGGAACTGCCAGAGTCAGGCAACACTATTATAGTTATACGAATGGGCCCATTTTCTTGCCGACTAGCACTTGCTCTTGAGGCAATTCAAGAGCGAAAAAAAAAACTTGTGTACCGATTATTCATCTCGCACTCACTACAAAAGAGCGCTAAAGCCCGGATACAGACGCCCCTTTGCGACACTCATTGACATTCGAATTTGTTAACCACTTGTTCTTACACACGAGCAGCTCGGACACATTCAGCTTTAGCTTTACCAGGACTGAGCCGCACGCAGTTTCCCCAGCTCATATGACGAATGTTCCAACTGCTTGGTCTCCGGAGTTAGATCGGGCTTCGGCATGAAGAACAACACAGCCATCTCAATAATGACGTCGGGCGTCATTACCTGCCAAATGAGCTTGTACACGAACCCCTGTCATGAAAACCCCCTCTCTCTGAATCGCAACTATTATTTTACTGTCAATGAAAACGTCGCATATGCAGTATTGGTGGGAACGAAGGTTCGCACGATATTCAGACTTGGCGCCGTGCAATGGCCGTGACTCCGTGGAAAAACCGATTCTGCATTGCCAACTAACTGTGGATTTCGCGGGTTCAACAGTGGAATATGTTATTAGATATACTCGTAGCATAGCATGGTGGGTGATATCTTACGTATTGATGTAGTGACGAGTGCGGAGGAACAGGAAGTTGCTTCATATTTTCCTTGGGAGTGTGATGCAATGGTGGAGATTCATGGACATTCGTTAGGTACTTTGAGCGTGATGAGCGTGACCCGTGACTCCATGCCGTGACCGATTGACGAGCTGAAGCACGCCCCCGATGACCACTATACGTTTTACAACACGTTTTCCTATACGTCCCTACCCTACCACGGCCCGTCATGGCCCAGCTGCTCTACACTCCCAACACAAAGAACTGAGCCACCCGAATTATCGATCACGCTGCTAGCTTATGACACGTCGTCAACGATATTCGCGTCGAGCTTAGTTTGGAGTTACATCGCTTTGCAGCGATCAGCAGCAGCCACCGATGAGCGACACCGAGCAAGATCGAGTGAGCGCCCGACTAGCAGAGGAGGACGCCCGGATCAACGACTTGGTCCAGAAGGTAGCAGCAAAACTGGCCGAGATTACAAGGGAACAAGACGAGCAGCAGCAGAGGACAGATCACGTCTGGAGCGGGAACGACCACGAGACACGCCACCAGCAATATGCGGGGCGACCATCGGCCGGCCCGTCCACAGACGACATCGCCCGCACTCTCGCCGACGCCCTGACCAGCCGTCTTCAGATGCCACCCAGAGACATGGGTAGAGTACCAAGTAGCGCAGCGACTCTTAGGATGACTGAGGTTAAGCGCCTAGCGCCGTGGGATGGTGAGATTCGGCAAGGCGGGGATGAGCAAGCAAAGTTTTTGATTTTTCGATCGAATATGACTGCGATGTTTGCGCAAGAAGGAGTCCAGGAAGTGGTATTGAGTGACTGCAGAATTCCAGTTGGGCTAGAAGGAGTAGACATGGAGGACTTACGTAGGATGCACTCGCCTGAAACGGTAGAAAAGGCGATCACGGCGTGGAATTTGATCATCACGACAATCACCTACATGCCTGTCTTGACCCAGATTATCGCTGATGGTAGTCCCAGTGGAGGTTGGAAAGTATTTCTAGCATACTACGAACCCCAGGCGAGAGCAGAGAAAACACGGTTGACTTCAGAATACCATGCCATCAAAATGCGAGTGGGTGAAACTCCGCACGAATATTTCGGGAGATTTGCTGTTTTGCGCAATAGGTTAGCCTCACACGGCGTCACATACCCCGACGATGATGCCAATTTGCACGTTGTGTACAACTTGTCTTCAGAGTATAAGATGGAGAAAGCCATGCTGCGTGCCCTTCCGCCCCCCAATTTAACCCGTCAGCACCTTGAAAAGGTCGTGAAAGATGCCCATCAGGATATGGTGACCGCACGGGAGGGGGAGCCGCAGAATGGCGCGGGGCACGCTTTCGTCGCTGCCGGTGGGAACCGGGGCGACGGACGTGTCCAAAATGGGTCCAGTGGGAACGGCGGGGGTCAGGACGGCAATGGAGGCGGTCGGAGCAGCAACAACAGGGCGGACGGAGACAAGCGCTGCGACTATCATCCGTACCCGTCGCACACCAACAGCGAGTGCTACACCCAGCGTCGCCAACGGAAGAAGCAGCAGCCCAAGCAGCAGCAGCCTCAGCAACAGCCTCAGCAACAGCCCCAACAACAGCAGCGGCCTCAGCAGCAACAGCAACCTCGGGGACCGCCGCCACAGAAGCCGAGCCGCAGTGGGGGGGGCTGGGGGGGTGGGCCCCAGCACGGACCTCACGGCGGCTACGGAGGACAGCAGCATCACGGACATCCAGCTCCCCCCCGCCCACTGCAGCAGCAGTGGCGGCCCGCGTACGGGCATGCAAATGTGAGTCAAACGTATGGTGCCGCGCCCCATGGGGGGCTCGCGTATAGCACCGAGTACGGGGGGTGGGAGCAGCAGCCACAGTATCAGCAACCGTCGCCAGACTACAGCTACCAGCAGCAGCCGTACTACCCGCCTCCGACACCGTACTACCAGCAGCAGCAGCCACCGCCGCAGCCTCCGCCACCGCCGTCGTTCCAGCAGCAGCAGCAGCACTCGACCCATGCCCCGTACCATTCGCCTCCTCCCGACGTAGCCGGATCCCCTGGGCATCTTCACTTCCTCAAGACACATTTTGTGTCACAAGGCGAGATCTTTCCAAGTGTGGTAGCGCGCGAGAATGGTGGTGGTTTTGCTTTGTCTGTTCAGAGTCGCCCTTCGCAGATTGGTAGAGAGCAAGTTTGGGCCGACAGCGGCGCAAGCAACACGTTTGTCAGCAGTAGCGAAAACGTGTTCGACATGAAGCCGATCCCAGCAGGAAAAGAGTTCATCCAAGTAGGGAATGGTGCCTATCTGCGCGTGCAATGTGTTGGTAGCATCAACATGGCATTTCACATGCCTGGCCCTTCGGACGAGACGGATTTTTGCGTGCAGATGTCGGACGTGTATGTAGTGCCCGGCATCACGTTCAATCTGTTTTCCCTGCACCATACGCAGCGTAGGCCAAAAATTACGTTGGACGAGAATGGCCTGCATCTTTTCAATGGCCAGCTTTCCTTTGCCTGCTCCGATGTAGGATGTTCTCTTTGGGCCACTCGCTTGCCTCCCACGTATACCGGTAGTGCTGTGACCCTCGGTCCCAATGCCCTCCCTCGTGTGTCTCCCCAAGCTCCCTCGCCTAGCGTTGGAACAGGCCTTGTTGTGGCGAACCCCTCTTTCCCCCCAAACACAGGAGCGGACACACCTGCGAGTACGAGCTTCCAGTCCGCCGGTGGTGCCACTGCCGGTGTTGTACCTTCGAGTTCGAGTGCGAGTCCGAGCTTCCCATCCGCCACTTCCGGTGTAGTGCTTCCGCGTTGTGCATTCCCGCCCATCGACGTAGATGTAGTGCCAACGACTATTGCAGACTTCCAGCCTGTAATTACGGCTGCCTTAGCATCGTCTGAGATTGTTTCTCCCTCTGTCGTTGACCCGAGCGATTTTCGTGAAGTTGTGATCAACCCCCTCGTCCCCCAGGACCATTTGCCTCTCATGGATATCAGCATGTTCCTTGATGTTGGCCTGATGGATGGAAAAGACTCGGTCCCACAGGGTGATTTTTTTCCGGATGCCCTTGATGTTTGCGATTCCGCAACACCCCCTCCCCCCGCGTTTCCCGTGATGAGTGATGACTTGGAGTGCCTGAAAGGTTTTGTTGCTGGATGCAATGAGCAGCAAGCCGTCGTTCCCCCCTCCCTCTCGCATGCCTTGGCGATTATCTCCCCCGGTCCTTCCCCATTTTCGATAGGAAAATCCACGCCCACCATCGATATTATTTTGTTCCATGCCTCCACCGGGCATGTCAACGAATTTTTGATGCGTGAAACGGCCAAGCAGTAGGGCGTACGATTGGTGGGGGAGATGCAGCCGTGTGTGGGCTGCGTGGAAGCGAAGGGTAGGCGGGCCCCGGTGCCGCGGCGTGGCACCCGCGCGGAGGTACCGTTCGGCAAAATCCACATCGACCTCACGGGCCCGTTCTCTGACGCGTTGGACGGCTCCCGGTACCTGATCATGTTCGTGGACAGCGCATCGCGGTGGCAACGGGGGTACGGGATGCGGGCCAAGAGCGACACCCTGAAGTTCGTGCAGCGGTTTCTCGCCGACATGAACGGCATGGGCACTCCGGGTTGTTTCCGCATGGACAACGGCGGCGAGTTCACCGGCTCCGCGTTCACCTCGTTCTGCGACGCTGCTGGCATTCGGCGCGAGTACACCGCCCCCGACACCCCCAAGCAAAACGCGGTGGTCGAGAGCGCCATATGGCGCGCCATATAGGGGGGGCACGCCGCGCGCCGCCACATCCTCGCCATGGGCCACGTCGACCTCTCCTCCATCCCCAACGTCAGCGTCAACGGACACCGCCTGTGGCTCGCGTCGGCGCTGTGGGCATCCGCCTGCTTCAACCGCTCGGCGACGAAGGCCAACCTGGACTGGATGTCGCCTTTCGAGGCGTTCTTCGGCCGGAAACCGCCCCTCACCGTCGTCCCTTTTTTTGCAGGAGGGGATGATGCGCGTGAAGCGGGCTACCAAGGCGGACGTCCAATCCGCGCGGTGCTTCTACCTGCACGGCGCCAACAACCACTCGACGTCTACCGCTGTCGTTCTTCGCGCTGACACCGGTCGCCTCGCCCTCACCAACATCGTCGTGTGGGTCAACCGCCGGGCAGGAGCGCCGGCCCCGGTGCCGGGCATCGGGGGGGGTCTTCGGTCACCGCGGCGCCCTCGCAGGCCGCCGCCGTACCTGCGGCCGATGACGCACCGCCGCCGCCCCCGCTATCCAGGACGTACAGGTACACCCCGCCTGCAACAGCGACCACCGCACCGCTCCCGCCCGCTTCTCCGCCGATCTTCACAGGATCATCAGCCCCGTCGCCGATCTCCGACGCCCCATCATCAGCCCCACCGTCGAGCCACGCCGCCCCGTTCGCCCCCGGGCCTGCCGCCGCAGCCCGCCAGCGCCGCCGCACCCGCTCCTCCGCACCCGCCGCTCTCGAAACGAGCCGTCAAGGAGTTGGGACGAGAGGACACGAGGGTCCACGGCCGCACGCGCGGCGATGGAGTGCGGTTCATGGGAGATCAACAACAACCGCCGTCAGGTGGCGGCGCCGCTCTCCACCACCGCCTTGGACTGTTAGCGATGATGGACAAGGACTCCCTCATCTCGTCGCTGGCCACCCGCGAGGCCGTCGACCAAGGACGGTGTGACCCACCGCCTCCGCCGCCGCCGGATCCGAGCTTTGGAGGCCGTGAGAGCGGGGGAGCAGTGGGAGCTGGGGGGCCCGTGGATTCCGGGGGGGGGGGGAGACCGCACATGTTCGCCTCGATGTTCGCCACCCGCGAGGACGTGGACGCTGCTCTTCGCGCCGAGCGTCCTCCTGACAAGATGCCGGACCTTCCTCACTGCCTCGCCAGCGACCTCCGAGTGCCGAAAACGTTGAAGGAGGCCATCCGGTCTCAACATTCAGCGTTGTGGGATGATGCAGTCGGTCGAGAGTTTTTCGGTTTGCTGGATGCAGGAACTTTTAGTCCGGTGTAGCAACCAGTAGAGAACGCCATCAATGCCAAGTGGGTTTTTAACTGTAAAGCAGACGAGTACGGATGGCCGACAAAATTCAAGGCAAGACTTGTAGCACGGGGGGACATGCAGAGGGCTTCGATTGATTTTGGAGAATTGTTTGCACCCACCGTATCAGTGTCTAGTGTGCGCTTGTTGGCAGCATTAGCATGTGAGCAGAATCTTGACTTGTGCCATTTCGATATTCAGCAGGCTTTTGTGCAGTCTGAGCTTGATGAGGATGTTTTCATGCGCTTACCGCAGGGTTGTGGTTTTCTGGCCTGATCGTGAAGCTGTGCAAGAGTCTGTATGGTTAGAAGCAGGCATCACGACATTGGCATGCGCACCTGACGAGGTGCTTGTTGCTTTTAGGTTTTCCGCAGTGTCTGGCGGATGCATGTGTTTTTCGATTGATGGAGGAGGGACGTGTGATCATGATCATCGTGGTCCACGTGGATGATATTTTGGCCGTAGGGCAGAAGGAGAGGTGTGACAAGTTTGGCAAGGATCTCAACGAGATGGTCCCCGTGAAGAACCTTGGAGAGTTGAGGTGGTACTCCGCGTGCTTTTACGAGAGAGACGTAGAGAGAGGGTTGCTGAAGCTTTCACAACAGAGGTTTGCCGAAGAGTTGGCTGCAGAGTATGGCGTTGAGTGGGGGCAGAGTGTGCCTCTGCCGGTTAGCGTTAAGCTCACCGACTTTGACGTGAATGAAGCGAGTGCTGACGTCCCGTTTGGCGAGTTGATAGGATCCCTGATGTGGTTGGCCACTCAAACAAGGCCGGACATCGCGAATGCAGTTCGAGCAGTAGCGCGGTATTGCGCGTCTCCCAAGATGGTGCACTGGAAGGCAGCACTCGGTATTTTAGGGTACGTACGCAGGACGAGTTGGATGGGGATTACATTTGAGAGGGGCGTCGTGACAGGTGTGAGCATGCAGGTGTTTGTGGATGCCGACTATGCAAGCAAGGCGGCAGACCGGAGGTCTGTATCAGGGGGGCTAGTGATGTGTGGGCGGGGGGGTGTGACTTGGTTTTCCCGAACGCAGAAATGCGTCACCCTTTCCACCACGGAAGCAGAGTATGTGGCAATTGCCGACGTCTTGAAGGAAGTGTTGTTCTTAAGGCAGGTGTGGTGTTTTATGTTGCCAGATGCGGGTATGCCGTGCATCCCGGTGTTCGAGGATAATCAGGGAGCGATTCAGATTGCGCACAACCCGATCACGAACTCCAACTCGAAGCACATCGATGTACGGCATCACTTTATCAGGGAGCTGGTAGAGAGGAAGGAGACTTCAATTACTCATGTGCCGACGCAATTCCAGCATGCAGACTTCTTGACGAAGGCTATTAGCAAGGAGTCTTTTGCGTTGCACCGTGACTTTGTGATGAACTTGCAGTGAAGGAAGGGTTTTGGGGTCGATTCGTATTCTGTAGTGGAGGGAGAAAGAGAAAGACGAGATTGGACAAGAGAAAGAGAGAGTCTGGTGAAGGTCGTAGGAGTTTTGGTTGTGTTGGTATATTTTCCTTGATTATTTTGGAGGAGTATTGGTTGTGTTGGGATTTTTCTTGATTGTCTTTGAGGAGTTTTTCTCGTTTTGGAGATGGTGGTAACGGTGAGGGTAATATTGATATTTTGCCGGCGCATGACGATGCATACGAGCAGGGGGGCTATTAGATATACTCGTAGCATAGCATGGTGGGTGATATCTTACGTATTGATGTAGTGACGAGTGCGGAGGAACAGGAAGTTGCTTCATATTTTCCTTGGGAGTGTGATGCAATGGTGGAGATTCATGGACATTCGTTAGGTACTTTGAGCGTGATGAGCGTGACCCGTGACTCCATGCCGTGACCGATTGACGAGCTGAAGCACGCCCCCGATGACCACTATACGTTTTACAACACGTTTTCCAATACGTCCCTACCCTACCACGGCCCGTCATGGCCCAGCTGCTCTACACTCCCAACACAAAGAACTGAGCCACCCGAATTATCGATCATATGTGACGGAGTCGCTCAAAACTTCATTATCCGGAAAAACGCTTGTACGGACATTTTGGGTAACCTCACGCACAGATCGCAGCCGTTATTTTCCCGAAAACATAATTCGAACGGAGCGAAGCTTTTTTCATGAGAAGGATTGGATGTCTCACGGAGCGGTTGCAATACGGACGGGGTTGCAACCGCTCCGCCCCGCCGAGAAAAAACGTTCCGTGAACACACCTTGTCAAGTTTACAGCAGTGAGATCGTTTAGAGGAACGATGCAGAGGAATCGCCCCCCACTGGGCAGTGACGCCACCCGTCATGAATACCTGGTATGAATCTCGATCGGTGTTTCGCGTACATTTAACACACCTGATATTCTCATTCTCATATACGGCGAACTTAACCCCTGTGGGTCTAGCTCTTGTTTCTTTTTCGGCAAAAAAAAAAAAAGGAGGAAAGAGTGCGGGGAGATAGACAGAAGTACAGCAGAAAGAGACGAGTGATTCTGTAGACGCAACAGCTATCTCCACCCATAGGCCATGAGGGCTGCCCGCGACAGGACGATGGGCACAGACAGGGTCATAGAAGGGTCGATGCGTGGTCGCGGTGCGGCCGCTAGGGCAGGTAAGGCTTGTAGACCTCGACAAGATCAGTCGTCAAGCCACTCAAACTACTCTATTTTCAGTATATTCGAATGATCAGTGAAAACTATCAGTGAGAGGGCTTGTAGACCCATGTAGCTGGTTCTTGCTTCTGTACTTCTCTGTCCCCTCCCCGATGTGAGCCCTGCCGGCTCACTACAGCTCCTGTGATTTTCCCACAATTCCCGCTCGAGTGGTGTTTACACATTGATAGTAGATCTTTAGGACTAACGCGTTCTGATTGGTCGGGCGTTGTTCGGCGTTGGTTCTGGCGGCCGATTCCTCTCCAGCGCCCTCTCCCCGTTCCGCATTCCGAGCACGCGGCGTAGCCGCGTGCCGCCCAGTTCGCGGCCGCTAGGCTGTGCTTTGGCCGTGGGTGAGGGATAGGGTTACGGTAGATGTGGGGTGAGCAACCTAGCCTTGCTCGCGTGAAGAACGTAGCCTTGCTACGTTCATCATCGGTTAGTCCTAAAGAGTTACAAATATCAACGTGTAACCAAGGCTCCAATTCTCACAAGCACGCAAGCACACCAGCACACACCTACGTTTGCATCAGTGGCTCTCTAGGTTCGGGCGAGGGTATGTGTTGGGCTACGATGATAGTGTATGTTATAGTATGTTGGACTGGTCTACATATACTGCTGCTGCTGGGTAGTACAGCTGCTGACATGATGACTGCTGGATCTTGGGAGTGTACGATTTTTTAATTGGAGGATATGCAGCATACCATGATATCCTGGCCTGGTTGGGCTTGAATTGCTCCTTTTGCTGTCCCCCTGTCTTTGCGTTGCTTGCTAGATTCGGGCGAAGGCATGTATGTATGTAGAGTTAGTGATGTGTGTCTCTGTGAAAGGATATGGGGAGAGATTCATGGTGGCATCCTCATTTAGAGCAGCGTGCATTGTACACGAGCCCCCTACAAACAGCACTGAAACGTCTTTCCAGGACTGAGCGTGATTTTTTTTTTTTCGAATATTGGCCATTCCAGGGATCTTGATATACCCGCTGGCACTAAGGTCTTTTCATTGGTCATTGGGTACACGGTCGATGCGAAAAATACAGACACACCTATACCTATTGACATGCCAACACCTGGCGTGGAGGGATACAGGACGGCAACTCCATGGCATGCCACAACACCAGCATGTACAAATGATCAATCAATGATCTGTCAGGACGCCTGTAGACCCAAAATGGAAACGAATCTCTGCAGTCCACCGCGAACAACCCGAGAGGTCCGCCGCTTGCCGACTGCCAGGTTGCTCTTGTGACGTACTGCAATGACGTGGCCGCACCAAATGGGGAGCTATCGCTCCCGAGAAGCACACACCAACGCGTACATGGCCTCTGTGCGGTACTGGCACGATGTCTATGCATGTGACACTTTGAATTGACCCTCGTCCGACGGACGGAAAGCCACCAATTCGTCTGTGCATTTGAGGTTCGACAATCCACAGGAGATTGCCCCACAGACCAACACATCCCACACACCTTTTTATTTTCGGCGCCAGTGACGTGCAACAACGATGCTCAGTCACCCCCTGGTGAACAACAAACGTAGGTGGAAAACAAACTTTTTTCTCGTTCCTCGCTCATCCTGTACGAAACCCTGCTAATGGCTGTTTTCTAAACCCGCCATGCAACGCCATGGGCACTTCATGGGCTGCCCATGAACCGGCCATGGGGGTCCCATGAAGTGCCCACGAATAGCCCACCGTGGGCACTTCAACCTAGAACCTGCCACCGCATATCAACCTAGAACTTAGCCATCGGCACATCAACCTACGGTAGAACGGAGCCACCCAGCGCCAACATATGTAGCACGTATCGTGTGGGCTTAGGGTTAGGGTTAGGGCACATGGGTTGCCCGTGGGCAGCCCATCTGGGTGCCCCATGGGCAGCGCACAACGTGGTGCCCATCGGTGATTTGGCAAAGCTGCAGAAAGTTGTGGGATATCCGGTACACGTAGCTGGTGCTGGTATCACTGATATAAATCATCAGTGACTCGAAATAAGTCCAGTACCCAGCCGGGTTTCCCCCCACTCACTGACAAGACTCCACCACATCCCGTTCGAACGTGGGTATATCTCGAATGGGTAGCCTTTCTGTGTGTGTATATTTTTCCGAAGTAGGCGAGGGCGGCGTTGTGGATGAACGGATGAACAACAAGCGCAGCAAAAAAGTGGGCGATTGCTCCAGCCGGTTGATTTGTGCGTGCTGGTGTCGGGGTTTGAAAAAATGATGTTTGTTGTGCTAGGTGGAGGGCACATATCAAAATGCTTTCTACGCACCTCAGAGGTTCGCTGTGCCGTGTCCTGCGAATTGGTCGCACGTCGGGAGGACCAGAAGCAGCGTGTCGCTCCAGCCGTAGAGAAGTTCCTCCTTTCCGGCACCTTTTTGAATAGCCGGTGGAGCAAGGGAGTGAGACGGGACCTGCGCTCCTACCGTAGTAACCGAAAAGAGCAGTAGACTGCTGTGTACGTACAAAGTTGTAGGTGCCTCTTGAAGGAAGAAATCCGAGAACCGCTGCGAACCTGGAGGTTCTCTGCTGTAGAGAGGTAGAGAGTAGAGAGTGACACGTAGAGATAGCAAGCGGCAGCGGGGCGTTGTGTATGTATGTTCGCAAATAATCGTAAAAATGCGGACGGATGCAGGATGCCGCCCAGCCAGGATGCCGTCCCGCCCCACTCGGTCGTTAACCTTTTTAGGTTCACCATGCTCTCTCTCTCCCTTCCTCCTTCCTCCCTCCCAACCTCGGCTTGCTCGTTTCAAGACACAAGACACAAACTCTGGAGTAACGGCCAGATATACGTAGCACTTGTATTGTGCGAAGGAGGAGTAGCCACACAAAGTTCGACCATACGTATGTAGGGAAATTCGCGAGCAAATCACAGGTACAGTAGTACTTTCACTGACACGGTGGGGATGCAATGCTGCTTGATCCGAGGCTGAGGAGCTGTTGACAAGAAGTGGATATCGTCTGCCCAAACTCGGAAATCACTGATTCACTTGAGTTTGTATAGATTATTTAAATTCTACACAGTCTTCTACATACACAGTCCCGTTCACAGTCTCGTTTCCGACCCCAAAATATAACAGGTTCGTTCGTGAACGCGGTGCATTGATTTGCGGTTCGTAGAACCTGCTGCACGGTAAAGCGCAATGTACGTACAATGTGTACAACGCACACGCGCCCCAGAGTTCTAAGTACTTTCGAACGAATAATTTCCGACCGGCATAACATGTGAAATTAAGTAAGTAAGACTAAGTGTGGTCCTTCGTGCAATGTACGCACACACCCCGCAGTTCCAACTGCTGTTTTGAACGAATAACTTCCGAGCGGCAGAACTTCTCGAACTTTTAATGTTAAAGTGTGATATTCCCCACGAGCTGCAACGCGCAATGTGCCGGCCTCGGGCAGGTAGTCTAGACGTGGCGGGGCGGGTACCGTGACGTAGCGGTGGCGGCTGGTCCGACATTATCGAAATCATGGAACAACAGCGCCGTCGGATGGGCTGCCCTTCCCCCGCTCGGCCCACCCCCTCCCATTCAGTCACGCAGCATCCTCTCCCCAAATAAAGCACACTCTGCTGCTTCGCCTCTATCTCTTCAAGACACGACGATTGTCTTCGTTATTCCCGAACACGGTCGTCCTCTTCGACAAGTCGGCCTCCTGCTTCCGACCCTCTCGTGCATCGTCCGCGGTTCATTGTATACCCCCATCGCGACGTTTGCACAATGCACACACACGCCCCCGAGTTGAAGTGTTACAGAACGAATAATTTGCGGGCGGTAGAACTTGTCAAATTTTAAAGTTGGAAGTGCGTTCCCTTTCGTGCACGGGACAAGCACACACACGCCCCAGAGGAAGGGAAGTAAGTGTACACCGTGCGGCCGACGTCCGGAACGTATGAGCAACACCGCCGACACACCATGGAGCATGGAGAGCGTTCGACGAGCGGCTGGCAAGCACACGCCTCAATACAAGACGCCGTTGAAAGCACACTTAGACTGAAGAACCCTATAGTTTTTTTATTGTCTTGCTATGCATTCGAAATGTACAGTAGACTTTCAAACGAAAGAGGGCAGTGTCGCAAGTTGGGGTAGCCACAGGGACAAAAAGAGACACCGAACATTCCACAATCTCATCCATCTCGTCTGGTGTGTGCACTGTGCACGCAGTTGTTTAGGTTCGTAGAGTCTGCCTTCATCGAGATACCAGGGGCCGTCTGCGAAATTCCCCAACAAATAGCAGCAGCACTCAGCCTGTGCGCTTTCGGCATCCAGGAGTGTTCCAAGGAACGTTGGTACCGTCACAATCACGGATCTCTTCCAAATCATTGCTGAGCTGACGATCGAGCTAACGAGCGAGTGTGTTCGATTGTTCAATCGTGTACTGTAGACTGCTCACCGCCTGGGGAGGTCTCGGCAGGATTGATATGGTTGAGTGTGGCTGGTAAGTTGTGCACCGGCCGCATCTGTCTTCCACGATGTGGTTGTTTGGGTGTTCTGTGTCCCGCTGTGACAATAGCTACAGTAGAGACGTAGGTGAGTATATACTGACACAGGGTACTTCGCGCATGATGCGGAAAGACTTCAAATTTGATCGGGGGAGAAAGAACCGGAAGAAGGGTGCTTCGTTGTCGTCTGGCCGAGGATATTTACTGGCAACGGTCGCATCGTTGCACCGAACCGTTTCGCAGAAAATCACGTTTCGGGAATTAGTGACGGATCAAAGAGAGCAGCATGTACATGTAGTCTAGTACTTTCGTTGTAGCGAGCGGTATTTGAACTCCCCTTCTGGTGGCACTGCGTACGCCTGCCCATTTCTGCTGAGCGCAGCGGGCCCGTTGTTTAAGAGTGTCTTTCCCCGCTGAACGCGGCGAATCGGCTCGTTGTTCGTTGCTCTTCTCCGCCACAAAACACGACACTTTTCAACCTGCGCCGAACGGTTCTGTGGCATTCACCACCTTGAAAATTCACCGTGAAAATCCGCTGAACCTTCCTTATATTAGGCGAGTCGAGGTCGAGTGAGGAGCCCAAAACGAGAGGTAAATAGAGATCCCCACCACAATCCACAAACAACGGCATCTGCCTTGAACCGATCTCGGTTTCAACCAAGTATCTCGATTCACAGAACCACCAGCTTCTCTCTACATGGGATTGCGTGCTGATCATGTTGCGGCAATTCTGCTGGTCGCATCTCCGTCAGCTGTTATTGGGGTAGATCTCGGCAAGATACAGACAATCACGGCATCCTCCGCCTTCGACGATTTCGCACGGAGCCAGTCGGCATACTCAGCGGCGTCAAAGTGGCACACCAAACGTCTTGCGCATGCACCTGAGGGCTCCAGGGCGCCGTACATCGCCTGTGCCGACTACAAGCAGGGTCGCCACGCCATGACTTCCTTAGAAACTGCTTTCACCGAATCCGCCGTACACCGCGTCTCAAACACCGAGACTGACGGATCCTGCTTCATCGTGACAGCCTTGCCATCGTCTGCCACCGCCATGATCAGTGCTCCTGAGGACTTCGCTCTACTCAGCGCGGCCCCGTTTCTGCCCTCCCTGAAGCTTGCCACCAGGCTGCTTGACCACGGCCCCGACACATCACCGCACGTGGGCGCTGCCGATGACTTCAACCTCTCGGACCTCTCGGCACCCCTGCGATCGACCTACGGCGAAGGTATGACCCTCGACCATGGCTTGAGCGTGAGACTCTCTCCGGGTGTTCTCACTGCTGGTGGTGGTGAATCCTTCGCTGAGGCCTTTCTTCGCGACTGGCTTGCCGACCTCACGTCTGAAACCTTGAACATGAGGCGGGCGAGCTTCTGGTCTGACTCCGATGCAGACCGGAGCCAGTACGATGTAACGCGTGTCCGAGAGTGGAGCAGGGCAGCGGCTGTGGTGGACAGCTTGGCATCGAAGCGCGCTCAGACATTCGGAGAGATCTGCGGGTTCGGGAAGCTGAGCCTGCGTCATGTTGCGGACGACCTCCTGCTTGTGGAAGGTAAATACGATTGTGATGGGCGGGCTGTTGGGGGCATGTTGATGCGGAGAAGACATTTTCGGCTCTGTTGTATGCAAAGACGGTGTTGCTGCATAATTTCAGATGTTTCCGTAAAGCGGTGTTCATGTTCGCGTTGGTTGTGGGGAACCTACCGTAAATCGGCCCCAACAAGAGTGAAATCACTCTGGTGTGGCCCTTCCCGTACGTGAAGCGACCTTTTGTGGTAGTTTTACTCTAGGTCGGAGACGATGCACACAAGGGTCATTTCCCTCTTCTACTCTTCTTCACACTCGTTTCAATTTCCCCCCCTCTCGTGTGCTTTTTTGGCGGGTACTTCCTGGTTCTGGTTTGAAATGCCCGCTGTCTGATGCCAACGATACGTTATCTGTTCAAGTATACTCTACAAGGAAACAAGCCAAGCCGGTTCACTAGCGGTCGCGCGAGCTTTCTGAAAGCCCCAGAATGTTACCTCATTTTTCCCGACAAACAGGTATGAACCACCTTCTGCCGGGCAAGAAGGCCCCTTCAGAGGCCAGAACGGCGTGCTACATGGGGCTGCTTTCACAGCTGGCGGCCAAGCCTGAGGTTCTTCGCGTCTCCCCCCTTCAATCGGCCAGTCTCTACAACGCTGTGGCCAATGCGTTGGTGCAGAGCGCTACCACGACCGAGACGCCGCTCCTCGATGCTGGATTGGACGGCACTGGCGAAGTCATCCAGGTAAGGCGTGGTGGGGCTAACTGAACTTTCCGAAAAATGTCTACTGCATGCGTAGGTTTGTCTCCATTGGTTTCCAACGATGATGTGTAGTGATAGTGGAACTGTTTCGCTCAGGTACCACGGGGCATAGGTGTTCCAGCACGCTTATGTCTCGAACGCCGAGTTGTCCTGCTACCTCGGTGGGACTAGGCGAGACTAGACCATTGTAAAGGCGAGTAGATGTCAGCGATGAAACTACATATTCACCCAAAGAATTGTTACTAAGAACAACATTCTGTCGCCAAACAGCCCCCTTTCTGTTGCACGTGCTGTATTTTTCATGCTGCCTATACTGTAGGTGGTCGACACTGGATTGGATGAAACATCGTGTTTCTTCGCGGACGATGACGGACTCCAAGTTGAGCACGGCTTCTTGTTCGGCGGAGTTCGAGTGGAAGGCGATGGCAACGTGTCGACGGTGCTGGGTAACTACTCTTTCCCGTTCGACATGTCGCGCCGTAAGGTGGGAGAGAGTGAAACATAAAGAGATGGTGGTGGTAGTGGTGCCCGGAACGTGGTACCTGGGCTGGCAGTAACACGCGTGCTTTTGTGCAGCTCCGCTGACCTTTGGTTTGTATTGGTGTCTTTCGCGGATACCCTGCAGAGGTTTTAGGGTAAGCACCGTGTAATGGCTGTAGAGATCGATGTTTTATACCCCCCCCCTCGTACGCAGTCGATGTCTGTAGAGCAACCTCGCTCCGTCCCGTGTAGACCATCCCATTGCCGTCGCCATAAATATCAATAGGACGTACTCTGTGGGAATGCTGGGCACAGTACACCGTAAGGATGCCAGAGAACTCAGAGGGATGCACTCGATTATTACGTGATTTCATTCTTGCCTCTTTAGCGCGCGGGGGTGCGATATGGCCGGTACAGTACACGCGATATCACCGATCCCCGTGTGATAATTGAATTATCCCCATTTGGCCCTGAAACTTTTATCACACGGGGGGGGGGGGGGGTTGTGTACTCTTCATTTATTTTGCATGTCGTAGCGGTTAGACCTTTAACCACGCGTCCTCGAGGGGACGGAGCATTGTTCCCACAGGACCGATCACCGATGGCCAATCGTCCCTTCCTACTTTGCCAAAGGTGGCTCAAAAATGTCTTCCCTAGGCTATCTATCCTATCAATATCACTTCTCGCTTTTTCAACCCACTTCCTATGCCCCAGTACAGCTAACGTCTTCTCCAGGCTATCCCATGCCTCAATCATCTCCCTTTGCCTTCCTTCTATTTTTCCATGTTCAATCATGTGCAGTTCCCTCTCCGTCTTGTACAACGAACACTCCGCAACTACATGAACCCGGTCTTCGGACTCGGAGCCGCAATCACATTTGAACTTGTCGTCTTCATCGTCTACCTCCCGCAATCTTGGTTTACGTTGTCGAAGACGGTCCTGAATTTGACCTCCAGCTTTGTCCAGGGTGTACTCATAGTCGTGCATGCCGTAGTCGATAGACCATTAATCTCGCATTCCTACAAAGCCGGGACGGAGCACGCCGGGTTCTCACCTTGTCAGGCTCTCACATCATCAAGCGCGAAACACCGTGAGGTATTCGGGGAGTCGCATGAAGGGTGCGCTGCATCCTCCTAAGGGTGTTCGGCATCATGTGCTCACTTCCTTGAGTACGGATGACAGCGGTGTAGGACATCATTTTGTTTCTGGTGCTTACTTCCAGAGACTAACCCTATAAGCACCGTGTATCTGACTCGACGGTGCCTGACCAATTTTAACACATCGCGGTGCGATCATCGCCTTTGTGCGGAGTGTGGGCTCTCGACCCCGCACACATAAGCTACTCGACCACCATTGTGGTTACCGCAAAAAACCAGAACAGAGGCAAAAAAAAGCGGTAACAACCTGGTTGCCGAGCTCACGAAGTGATCGGCTTGTTTTGTGATCGGCTTGTTTTGTAACGTCTTTGCCAAGCGACCAAAATCCAACCCCAATGGCAAAAGCCGGAGGGGCGTACTCTTATATTCTGCATGCCTTCGCTGTTAGACCATTGACCACGCGTCCTCGAGAGGACGGAGCATTTTTCCCACGGATCACCGAATGCCAATCGTTCCTTCCTACTTTGCCAAAGGTGGCTCAAAAATGTCTTCCGTAGTCTACATATCCTCTCGATATCACTTCCCGCCTTTTCAACCCACTTCCTATGCCCCAGTACGGCTCTCGTTTTTTCCTCGCCATTCCGTTCCTCAAACATCTCCCCGTACCTTCCTTCTATGTTTCCCAGCTCAGTCATGTACACTTCCTCTCCTTCTTCTACAACACTCCGCAACTACATGAACCCGGTCTTCGGGCTCGGCGTCGCAATCAGATTTGAACTTGTCGTCTTCATCGCTTACCTCCCGCAATCTTCGTCTACATTCTCGAAGGTCAATGTCTCTGGGCCTGAATTTGACCTTCAGCTTTGTCCCTCCATCCATTGGTCCATGTAGGTACTTCTTGATCCCTATTCCTTCTTTCGACATTCCGTACACTTCTAGACCCTTCCTTGTCCTTGGCTTCTTTCCTTACATTCTGTTCTCCTCTCTCGGCACAAGCAACATATATATAATCTTCCCTCTACACCTTCCGCTTCCAGCGTTTCACCTTCGTCGAGATTCAAACCCCTTCCATACGTCCTCCACCACCTTGACCCACTCCGTTGATTGTCTACCCCTCTTTTTGGTTGCCCACTTCGCCTCCCCAGCTATTCTAGGCAACCTCTCCTCTCCGATACCGCACATGTGATGCTGCCATGTCAGCTTGCTTGCGTCTCTTCCCGATCGTAGGGATTGGATCCCCAGTTCCTTCCCCGATTTATTTGAGCGCTTGGACCATCCTGGTATGACTTTCGCTACTTCCATCTGCGCCGCCTCGAGCTCTTCGACCACCTTATTTTCCTTCCCATACGTCTCCGGCGTACTCTGGCGGCGGTACGATTACGCTCTTCTAAAGCGTCAATTTGATGTGTGCATCGAAGTGCTGGTTTGTGAGTATTGGGTGCAGCTTCCCTGCTCGTCCTTTGCCCTTTTCCGGTAACGCGGACATGTGTGCATCCACGAGCAGTCTATTGTGATCTCTGCCCGAGGTATGTGACTGGTCCACTACTGCAAGCTCCTCGATCCCGCACTTCCATCTATACACTACTGGTTCCCCCCTGTCCTCGTTGCATACCATACCGTCACTCCTCTTGGCGTTGGCAGACAATCTCCACTTATCAGTAAACTCCTTCACCGCGTCAATTCGCAGTTGCAGTCCCTCAGGGGTGTCCGACATACCAACAAAATCATCCGCAAACAGCATTCCCGACACCGTTGTTTCCGTTTCCCCTATCTTTACTCCTTTCTCGACTGCCTCTACGACTTGCAACAGACGGTTGAACATGTTGGGGACAACCATGTTGGGGACAACGTGCAACCTTCTGGGACCCCCTGTTCAAAGTGGAATAAGTTCGGCAGTTCTTCGTCTAGCATGACCGCGGTTTCAACATCTTCTTCAGCACTCTCCACATTTCCCCCTTGATCCCGTACTTGGACATTTGCTTCCACAACCCATTTCTCCATACTGTATCGTACGCCTTGTGCACGTCCAGGATTGCACTACGTCGGCTTCCCCCCCTTCTTTCTACCGTGGATGATTCTCACTACCGTGAATGCGTGGTCTACGCACCCCCTCTTCTTTCGAAAACCTACCTGGCCTTCACTTATCCTACGCTCCTTCTCTAGTACTCTCACCATCCCATCGTTCAGCAGCTTACAGAACACTTGTCCTACTGTGTTCACCCGGGTGATCCCCATGTAGTTTCCTGGGTCAGTCTTGTCTCCTTTCTTAAACAAGTTCACAACCCCTCCTTCTCTCCACGTACTTGGAGCATACTCGTTTTCCCACACCCTGTTGTACAGCAGTACCATCAGCTGGATCATCCCCTTCCACCCAAACTTCATGAACTCGTTGACTATCCCATCCGCCCCTGCTGCTTTGTGGCACTGTAGCTTGTTCACACAAGTCTCCACCTCATCCACAGTGAGCTCCTTCACTAGCTCTACCTTCCCGACGTCTGCGTTCGATGTCTCTTCTTGCTGAGCCCGTGCGTGCACCTCCTTCTTATTAAACACTTGGTCAAAAGCTTCATTCTCCGACGGCACTCCAAGTCTCTTGTACAGTAGTTTCGTGCTAGAACTTCCCTTTTGCCTTCTCTGCTGACTAGCCCGCCCTTCACACCTCGCAAGGTTGACACTCCTGTAACCCCCCCCTCGCAGTCTTTTCACCATCCCAGCAATCCCTCGCAAACACAAGGGGGGGGGGTTGTTTTACAACCTCGTTGCCAAGCGACAAAACCCGACCCCGATGACGGGGGATGTACTCATAGTCGTGCATGTCGCAGTCGATAGACCGTTGACGTCGCATCCCTACAAAGCCGGGACGGAGCACGACGGGGTTCTCACCGGACCAGACTCTCACACCACCAAACACGAAGCGCCGTGAGGTATTCGGCGAGTCGCATGAAGGGTGCGCTGCATCCGCATCTTGTTCTTACTTCATTTTGTATGAATGACAGCTGCGTATGACATATTTTATTTTCTGGTACTTTCACTTCCAGAGACAGTTGTAAGCACTGTGTAACTGCCTCGAGGGTGCCTGACCAGTTGTAGCACAACGTGATGCGATCATCCGCTTTGCGCGGAGTGAGGGTTCTCGACCACGCAGAGCAGAATCTACTCGACCTCCATTGATGGTTACCGCCAAAAAAGAACAATGAAGGCAAAAAAAGCGGAAACCTGGTTGCCGAGCTCACAAAGTGATGGGCTTGTTTTACAACATCGCTGCCAAGCGACGAAAACCCAACCCCGATGGCAAACACCGATGGGGGGGGGGGGGGGGGCGAGAACTCCGATGCGTACGATACCCAACTTGTCACGGCCGAACGCGAAGCCGCAATACATACGACCTTCTATGGTGCAACCCATTTCACGCGATGAAACCGCGAGGTACCTCCGGTGCAGTGAGTGCCCCGGAAACACTCGAGAAACTCGATACCTGTGACATCGCACCCCTGTGCGATATTGCCGATCCCCGTGCGACACTCGAAGTAAATCAATTCGTTAGAAGTTTGTTTTCGCTTGGTGGTGTGATATCACAGGTACGTGCGATACTATCAACGAAACGTGCTTTATTTTGCATCCTCGCTGTATTTGGCGGTAAAGCTGATAAGGACTCTTGACTGAGACCGTGCGCATGTACCAGCATCCTAGATCATACGCGCCAGAGCCTGTCGACACACGTACCCAACGCACAACCAGGGTAGTTTTCCTTGCAGCTACACAACAATTCATTGATTGCCTGTCTTTCGCCAAGTGAACGCTTACAACGTGTTCAATAGTGTGTTGTCGTTCTGATGTTTACTCATCGCGCACTTCGTAATTCGACCCTGCCACGTAACATGTGGGCGCTATAGTTGCACCAACAGAAATTTGGTGAAGCGCGCCGAAGAAATAGTGTATGAAGTACAGTGTGACGGTAGCTTTTCTGCCCTATTTGTCCCCTTCAAGCCAAATAAGTGAAATATTTCCTTTGCCACGTTTAAGGCACCAACACGCACTCTCGAGCGATGAGGTCTGAGGCATTGCGCTTCTGTGCGACTGTTGACTGAGGGTGCTCCATCCATTCCCCTTTCGTACATCCTCAGGTTAACTCCCAGTCCTCGTACGACGCAAACAAGTAGCTCACCCATGCCCAACGCACATGGTAGTGTCGTGCACGCGTCAAGCAGGGCGCAGTTCTCTGCTAGAAGAGGCTTCGCTCCGTTCTTCACCATGCCAATCCTAAGATTGCTGAATGTTTGGTTCAATTTTCCACGTCCTATATTGCAATGTTTACAATGCATTGACAGATCGTGCAGTACATCCAGATGTTCAAGACGCCTGACCAAGGCAGCACCTCTAGCGGGCAAAACTCTTTCACCTACGCCAGCGACTACATCCGCGACTACCTCGGCGACGCCTTCGACGACGATGACAGCGAGTACAACTCGTACGATGACTACAGCGGCGAGTATTCCTCCGATACATGGAGCGAAGAGTCCTTCTGTGCACAAGTTCTTGACGACTTGTCGTACCACTTTAGCTCCCTTTTTGACGATACTTCGTACTCCCCTTCTTCCGCTTCATCGTCCATCTCGTCCACCGGTGGGTTCGACAAAGACATTGTTGGCGGCCACGGCACGTGGACTGCCGGATGCGCGGCGGGGGCTATTTCGGCCCAGTCCAGCCTCCAAGAAGAGGCTTGCTACGGCGACGAGCTCCCTGGATGTGCCGGTGGCTGCATATCGGCTTCAGACGTCGACGCCATGCTCGACAACGGCTCTTTCGACCTCGACGTCTTCTGCCCCATGTACAACTGCGACGGGAATACCGACATCCCTTCCTCCGAATGCCTGAGCGACGACCCAGTTGAAAATCTGCATCAACACGGCGGTGTAGCCCCCGGGGCACAGATCTCCATGCTTGACGCTTCGTACACGGGATCGGATAGTTTTGCCCTTTTCGCGGGAAACATGTTATGGTACTCGGCGATGGAGACGGGTGCAAAAATTCACTCCAACTCATGGGGTTACGATATGCTCTGCCAACTCACAGAGAACGAGTATTTGTACGACAGCTTTATGTATGAGGTAAGGCCGACCATGCGCAAACTCACGCACGCACTCATTCCTCATGCTGAACAATGTACACAGTTGCAATTCGAGTGCATGCTAGGTTCAGCCATTGCTACAACGCTCGCTACAAACGCGGAGATTTCCAATCGAAATGTCAACATTGACGCGACCGTCACCCCGCCCCTCTCTTGGTTTCATATTCTTGCAGAATCCCGAACACCTGTTGATCTTCGCTGCGGGAAACCACGGCGGCAATGAAGACATCCCGAACCACGAGGGCTGCACAATTGGATCTCCTGCCCTCGGCAAGAACATCCTAGCTGTGGGAGCCACGTCCTCTGGTCCCTCTCGAGGAACCCGAACCGGAGAAGACGGGAACTTGGTATACGAAGAGTTCGGCATGACCGACTATTCTCCAGAGGGATACCCCTGGATTTGCTTGTCCCCTTCTCTCGGGACGCCGTCCGCATCGATGGAGCCAGCGGGGGTCGATACTGTCGCGTTTTTCAGCTCGCAGGGACCTACCCTAGATGGGCGAATCAAGCCTGACGTCGTTGCTCCGGGGGATCAGGTTGGAGCCTAATTCGTGATGGCATTCTGTCTCCGTACATTGATTTGTTTTTTCGCATTGTCTGCCGGGTATTTGTAACTTCTTCCACAACATACCATAGAGATGGCTTCACAAGACGATGGAATAGTACGCATGATGCAGGAACGAGTTTTTGTTGGCAAGAACATTATGGGTGGCGCGCGTGCCAGCACCCCTAAGGCACACGTGTAGCTGATGTCCCCTGTGTGGTTCGTGTTGATGTGGAAGTAAAATAATGAATCACATTCTTAGCTTTTACAGTCTTCCTTTCCCTATTTTCGCGCAGGTGGCGTCCGCATCAAGTGACGGAACCGATGGACACAGCTGCCGACTGCGTAAGTCTAGCACCACCTGGTACCAACTCCAATTGTTGCCGCGATGGTATCCCAAATGCTTCACTTAATAGCGGTTTCATCGCGAGTTGAAATCTTCCGCAGAATAGGAAGGGTTTGCGAGAAATAACCTATACCCTGGACACCTCCTTCGTACCCGATATTCATACTAAAAACGGTCCTCCTTCATCCGTTTCCCTTTCTCGTCTTGTCATTGTTCGACTCTTGCACCCACGCATGTTCAGTCGCCAACATGGGGACATCCGCTTCCTGCCCCCTGGTCGCCGGTGCCGCTGCCCTGGTAATTTGCACACATGAAGAAAAGTGCAGATATGCGTAGTTGAGATGCTACCGTTGGTAACCGATTGTTCTGCAACGTTGTAGAATATGTACGTTAGACGCCGCATCTGCATCTGCTAATGAACAAACTTGTTGTACTGCTGTGGAGTCTCAGCATATTCCGATCTTCTTTTCGATAGGTTCGGCAGTACTTCAAGGACCCATCGTTCTTCGCCAAGGATGTAACGTCTCGGGGGGGCTGCGCCGAGCATTCCTCGTCTTCCCAGTGTTCCGAGTTCGCCCCTTCTGCGGCGACCGTCAAGGTGAGATACAGATTCACGAATAATAGTGAGAGACAATCCAGCCGAAAACCTGTCTCGGTGAGGGTTAGCTAACCTTGGATGCGGTAACAGCGAAAGAATTCCAGTTGAACGTCCCACCTCTTTCGACCATTTTTCGTTCCGTTCAACGGCTAGGCCCCAAAACGAAAACAATCGAGGTTTCGCAGACGAATACTCCATGGCAGAAGTTTGGATGAGTCAAGTGCTCAGAGTCTAACTGCGTGAAAAACGACGTGTGTGCAAGGTAGAGACGTACAGTAGAAATGCAAATCGATAGGCTGAGGTTGAAGATTGTATCCTGCCACCGCCGGGAAGTGTCCATCTATTCCCCAACGACCACGCGAACTCCCCCTACACCCGGAAGTGCGAGAAATGCTATTAGAACCCAATCCAATATCTAGGTACACATCATTACTCATTCCAGAGTGTGTGATGTCCTACAAAGTATGGTAAGTATTATCACGGGTCCCGACCATGCCGGGGAGGTGGCTAAACCAATCATGCAGAGACTCCTCCTGAAAGGCTTTCAAATAATCAGATTCTCAGGTGTGGGGAGCCACAGGTATCGACGACCGCCCATGATGATTTTGTTGTACAGTCTTTTAGTCAATGTACATTAGTACCTGAGGATACAAGATCGAAGAACGAAACTTGAGTTTCTGGAGACGAGCGGTCATGTGAGTACCATCTGTGTACCGCCCTCGTCGAAGCTGTATGAACTCCATTGAGTGTTGATCAAGCGAAGGAGAGCCGACGAAATTCGACTCTGTACTATCCATGGAGGCATTGTTGGCCAGAATTCGTGACAATATTCTTCCTGTGTAAGTCAGCGCTATGTCTTGAGCTGCATCTTCACCTCTCTGCCCGTCCCCTACTGCTGAATACTTTTCAGGCCATGATCATCAACAGCGCGCACCTGATGGGTGGCAGCAGTGAACCCAACGGACTTCGTGGTTTTGGCCGAGTACACCTCGAGGCGGGCATGCCCATGGACGGCGTTGGTGAAACCGGACTTCTCGTTGTCGAAGCAACCATCGGTTCTGACGACGAAATTACCGAGCTGGTCACCGTCGACGGGGATGCTGGAGCGGAGCTCCGAGCAACGCTCGCCTGGCTAGACCCCCCAACGACGGCCTTGTCGGCCAAGCAGCTTCAGCACGACCTCGATCTACATGTGATAGCCCCAAGCGGTGCCAAGTACACCATGTGGGAATCGGGCGCAGATGACACGGTCAATGTGGTGGAGCGTGTAATCGTGCCCGTCGAATCGATGGAGAGCGGCGTGTGGAGCGTAGTCGTGTCGGCCAAGGGGCTGCTTACCGACGAACAGTCGTATTCGTTGGTGGTCACGGGGGCTATCTACAGCTCAAAGTAGCGCATGACCCCGCCTCGTTGGTCGTCGTCTACTGGTCATCTGGGTGTGCGTTTCAGGGTCTTACGGGGTGAGAATACGTCGTTGCTTGCTACTACAGTAGTAGTCGGCGTTGGTGTTGTTTGTGTCCGCCGGCTGCAAAGAAGCGAAGGCCTTTCTCTCCCCTATAATGTCCTCTCCTCTCGTGTAGCGTCTGTTGGTTGGGAAGAACAACGCGCACATGTGCTATTTTTTTATGAAGTTTGTGCCAAAAAGGGGCTCCTTGCCAACCCCGTAGAACCTTTCTCGAGTTGACAATACAATGGTCACTCAAGAACAAACGCAAAAAAAACAAAATGGTAGGATACGTTTAGATACATAGATGTCCACGTTCAGTTTTTTCGAAAGAATGTTGATACTTGCTTGAACGATTGAGTTCGACGTTTTTTGTTGTCCTGGATGGGTGGTTGTGTAGTCTTCACCTTCTGCTGCTCTTCTGTGTTGCTCTGTCAATGTGCTGAAGGGTGGCTGTGTTAATACGACAAGATTTGGACAACGTCTCACACCAAAGGAATGTGCTAGCTAACAGCGCTACACACATACCACTTCGTCTGCACACTGGGCCACACCATGCCGCCAGTAGTGTGAACGTTTGAGTTGAGCCCCGAAGACTTGCGCCGCGTGCTTTCGCGACCTTGGGTCTAAATAGTAGAACGCGGACTAGGCTACATGCGTCGTGCGATCAATGTGTTGGGGGCGTAGATGTATTGCTGGATGTTATGCCCAGGGACGGATGCGTAAACTGTTGTCAATGCAGAGCCCACAATGATGAAACTTGGTACCTGGTCGATTCTGGCAAAAGAGTTGCATCGCACGGTTGTTTCGACAAAAAACTGTCGCTAGGGAGCGTACCTTGGCATCAGACGCCAAAACCAAATCGTTGTGCACGTTGTTCTACCAACACGGTAAACACTCATTTTCCAAGGTGGCACTTCTCACATATATTCAAGAGCAGCTGCATCAGTGGTTGGGCACAAGCAACCAAGAACGTCGCCAACGTCAAATGCCCGGACTCTTATAGCTAATTTCGTCCAACATAGCATGAGTAGTATCCAGCCAGTCTGCCACGGCAATTGCATCATCCACGGCCTCCTGTGTGGTCCCGTCCACCTCTCTCAACTCCGGCGATGTCAAGCCAACATCCGGAAACTGGGCCACCACCCCAGAAACGACGTCCTCACCACACCTCTCCACCTCATTGCTGAAGAGGTCAGTACCATGAATTCCTCGCTTGCTTGATTCACGGCGGTGGACATGTGAAGAAGACGGGCCCAATCGAGCTGTTGGGCTCGCTTGTAGCGCACGTTCATGGTTCCACTCCCACGAGCTAGTAGATGACATTGATTTGTCTCCGCTACTGCAAAGGGCATCCATGTTCGAGCTGGTAGCTTCCTCGGGAGTGACACCCGCCCACACGATATCGCTATGATGTTCCTCATCGACAACCGGCACACCCTCTTTCTTTAAGTGAGCCTGTTGGAAACTGGCATCGTTTCTAGAACAGTCGGGCGGGGTAGTGAAAGCGCTCAATCTTTCACTCGCGATGACGCCCGCAACCAACCTGCAGCAAACGTTCACGAACCAGTGGGAGCCAACACGGCTAAGCGTTGAATTTGTGCGGTCCACAGTGGGACGGGATCGATTAGACACAGTGGAACGGGACGTGTTGGATATGACACGGAGGGCTACGCCACGGTCCTCGTCCAGCGCTCGGGAAAACAGTTGGCCGGCATTTGAGCGAACACGCAACCAGGAACAGAGTTACCTACAGCAATGGATTTGGCTCAGCTTCCGAGTTGAGCATTGGGCCCGGCATCCTATGTATTTCTTCATCGTTCCCTTGCCCTGGTCTGGGGGCCTTCCATATTTTATCGGGCGAACGTTAGGACCCTCTCGGTTGTTTAGTTTAGTTTTCGTTTGTGACTGACTGTTGGATAGGTCATGGCTGCGGGAACTCATTTCGTTGCCTTTCTCGAAGGGTACAACAGAGGGGGTACTGCGCAGACGTCAAGCATTACATTAACAGCAACGGTCCACTGCATGAGTCTTGTATTTGTACATCAAAAACAAGGCTCGCAATCCGTTCGTTCATCAATCGAGTAGGCGCATTTTTTCTGCGTTCGTGACCTTCGCATGCCCTCGGAGCGCTCCACTGTAGGAACCTAGCAAGTGTGTGCGGTGGGCTAAAACGTGGTTGTTAAAGCCACTAGTCCTTCGGCGGTTGAACACCAACTGTAACATTTCTTGCGTGTTGCTTACCAAAGGAGTACCAAGTATTCCATTGATGACGGAATCATGTTGTCGATCGACAGCCGTACGGGGTGTTCTCCCACCAGAACCGAACCAAAACAGCCCCCCCGATCCAGTTTCCAGTGATGTGCGTATTTCTTAAAAGTGAAAACGTCGACACCCGACGAACACC
Source organism: Ectocarpus siliculosus (assembly GCA_000310025.1). Lineage (NCBI taxonomy): Eukaryota > Phaeophyceae > Ectocarpales > Ectocarpaceae > Ectocarpus > Ectocarpus siliculosus. The sequence continues at coordinate 386,347 of FN649757.1, forward strand.
AAAACAAACTATTCGATTCCACGGAAACCGTTGCCACCAAGAATGAGTGCGGCCCATTGCAAAAATTACGGAAGTAAACTTGTTCGGGTGATCGAGGACGAACAGGCGACGAAAAGGGCCGAACAACGCCATCGTTCAGTGTTGCACCTGTAGACCAGGTGATTATCGTTGTTCCTGAAACTTCCGAAGCACAACCCCATTTCAAAAACAAGTTAGCCGTTGTGCTGGGGGAAGCTAGGCAAACCGTTGTGCATGGGCCATAGCAGGATATCAATCCCCCACCCCACCTGCACTGGAAATGGTCGCAGAATGCAGCTAGCCCTTGCCACTCCTCCAAAGGCGGTGCTGGCAGAGACGCAGGGGGTCGAAACGGATTGTAGGCCTCCCGCAGTCGGTTGTACAGACCTCGAGCTCTGGAATCGTCCATCACTGCTAGGGCTGCCAGGGCAGCATGCACAAGGTGGCACCTTTACGCGGTCGGAGGTACGAGGATGACAGAGAAGAAGATGAGACTCCCTGTCGCATTGCATTCGGTCGCAGTACAACACACCATAGACGCACTTGTGCCGCGAACGCCATTAGTGATTGCTGGTCGTCCCGCAGAATCAATGGTGAACTCAATATGGAAGAGGCACTCAAATCTTGGCGTTGAAAAATGCAATCTTGTTTCATTCAGTCTTACTGCGAAGCATGTCCCAGACCTCGCCACGACCGCGAGTCGCAGCCAGGGTAGCAGTGTGGTGACGAGCACGATCGACTCACCATTGTAACATGCAGCGACAAACGCCAGGGTAGCGCTCAAGGACCTCGACGCAATGCCCTAACTTCTCCACCATCCCAACAGCGTCCCCGTTCGCTGCCCTGTGAAATACCAGGTTCCTGTCGGATGCGGTAGGTGGTGTTGTAGCGATGGCGACACAAACATGCAGCCTGTGATGAGTTATCGTTGGGTGGTATTACACGTTCTCCAGTACGCATTGGTCTCGTGCGGTAGTGGTGCTCATATCCCACGGAGCGTGAACCATCGCACGCAAATTACATGGGCAACCATCATGTTCTGACGTCGGGAGCATGTCAGGTCACTTACATCTCACTTACATGTTAATGAGGAAGCCGCCCATGCCCGTCCGAACGTTTGGTCTGCTTGCCATACAGGTGAAGGCCGGTCACGAGGGAAACAGGGAAACATCGCGAGAAGGGTATATATAAGCACGCGGCATCTCCATGCTTGTGCGATCGAGCGCTGAAATAGGGGTCACTCAACAGATGAGCTGCAGAAAACGATGCCCTACGTCATCGAAGTACAGACCTCGCATGCCACTCGAAAACCACCAAGCAAGGTAAAAACTCACTCACCGATCCACTGCTTCTTGTAGGTTTTCGAAGTCGAGCAGGCCAACTTTGAACCCAGTCACCATGGCATCTGACATCTCCTCCGCCCGGGGGGCGTTGCTGTGCGGGCTTGCACTGCCTATATCCTCTTCGTAGGGCCCATCATCGCTCGAGCAACTGCGAATCGCTCTCTTCTCGCAAGCTTCCGCGACGACAAGTTGCACGAACGCCTCAAGTGACTGGGCAACAAACCGAAACACGTCCTCTTCGTTTGCAGCTGGGTTGATCTGGATCATCATGCGGAAGGGGGTGGAGGCGGAGCTCTCGTAAACACGCACGCCTACCGTATAGGTTGCCTCTGTGGTTAGCCAGTGTGATGCAAGTCGACTTGTAGACAACGAGGCAAGCATTGCGCCAAGCCTGATTCGCCTTGGAATGTCCATGAAGCCGCACGAAGCGTAAACGTTTCCGGTAACGATCACTGGTGTCATTATTGTCTTCACACGGACAAAACTCTGGCCTGTGCCGAGTGCGTCGTCGTATGCACTCTCTATCCCAAGTCATTTCAACAGAGAAGCTCAGCAACGGTCCGAAAGTTGACAACCTAGAACTCTACCCCACTAACGAGCAAGCAAGATGGTGCCGAAACAAGGAAAGAAGCGTACGTCGCGCAAACTCAAAAGCCGAGCGAATCAAACATACAAAATGAAGATATGTGGTATACATTAGGGGTGCCACCACACATCCGTATATACTGTGTTGTGCGGGGGCCGTAGCGTGAATGTGGAGTGTTGCGGGTATTGAGTCAAGCCGTCCCGTATAGCTGCTGCAATCACACGTTCCGTGTACGCGCTTTGAACAGAAACCGCTGCGGCTCTAGTTCACGTCATCGTCGGGATGACTTGCAAATAGTGCTTGGCTCCATTTCCGAGCGTGCCTTGGATCGTTTAGTGGAGCATTGCGATGGTGTCTACTACGATCTCTCGCAGCTGCCATCACGGAGACGTGTTGGGTGCTGTCCCAGATTGCGAGCACGTTGTCTTTCGAGGAAACTCAGTTTCGGCTATGCGGTACCGGACATACCTGTGGACGGTCTTGACGTCGAGCGAAAAAGTCGATATCCACAGCGTCTACATTTCCGCAGTACACCTTAACGGACTCCTTGTAGTGAACTATCTCCGGGAATCCCTGGTCAAAGAACACGCGCATATACGAGGGTTCGACCGGTACGCACGACTGACAAAAGAATAGAAGTAGTCAACAGGACGAGCATGATCTGGGAAGAAATAGCGCCGAATGTTGTTTCTCCGCTCAACGGCATGGAGGATTACGGTAGAGATTGGCCAGGCTACACCGGGGTTCATCGCCGCGTCATTCTGGCGATGAATAACATGTCGCTACAGTTGGATGGCTCAAATGAATCGAGCACCTGATCGGTCTGAAGGAACCAGTGCCCGCAACAACCCGATTTTCGAGCTGCTGCTGTACGACCGCATCAACTCACTCCCGCGAGTACTAGATTCACAGACGTGCTGCTGGGATCATCTCGCCCACCATGACCTTAGAACGCCGAACATCCACCAAGGGTTTGGCGTCAGAGGTGGCTTGGCCCGTCGGGGAAGCTGCTGATCGGGTGCAGGACAGCGACAATCTCAAACTATGGAACGTCGGCCAAGCTTTCAGTCTGCTGCACGCGCCGAACCTTCCTGCCCCAAAACCCACCCACAGCCATCACGCGCGCCTCACACGTATGCCGACCTAAATATCTGAGCATCTGGAGCATTGTGGGTCCAGTTCATACCCTGGTACCATTTCACGAACGACGGCGCGTCCGCGTGATTCATGCACAACACCAATACGACCGCAAACAATGGTCTTCGAGCAACTGCACTCGAACGTCTAAGCCCACCCACACCCACCCCAACGGCCCCGCGCAAACCTTAAGCCATGAATGGATGGGACTATCGACTCCTGTTGAATCGCGAGGGACCATATCGTGCTTGCGCCGCTGCGGGTTAGGCCCTCATCGATGGATTGAGAACCCGCTGCTACTGTACTCGTAGAAACGTTTACAATCACGCGCCGCCTACAGAAGACAACACCACAATAGGAGTGGCCAACCAGGTTCGATAAGCTTCCCGCATGGCAAAATCTAGAGGTGCTTGGCTTTTCTCATACATTGGCGGTGTTAGCGTACAATCAGATCTTGGAATCGACCGTTCCTGTATTTTCTCTCTTCGGGAAGATAGCGGCCGTTTCCTTCATACAACCTGGTTCGCCAGGCAGGGAAGGAAGCTCTATTATTTGCTGTACAGAAAAAAGGCAACTACGCCACACTCACCGATGGCAGCGTGCCAGTTGACCCTTGTTCTATGGAAGCAATCAAAAAGGAGTCCGAAAGCTTGAGGTACTCTTCAAACGTCGCCTGAAGCACAAAGCGCAAACGAACATAGCGGAGAAACACGAGTGACGATATCCAGTGCCAGACCATTTTGAACTCTCGAGGGATCCTTGAGAACGGAAATGCTGGGGGTGGCGACGCGATCGGCGCTATCGACAGGAAAGAAGACATGATCTTTGTACGCAGGACACGGGGACGATTAAGGGTGCCGTGCGTCCCGCAGGAGTCGAGCTCACCGTGTCTCCCATGAAACCGTAGAAGTACCCCAGGATCGCCCACGCCCTGAATTGATGTTGACGCGAGGACGGGGGAGTAGATGGGCTGGCGGTTTTAGGGGTCGGACGGCAAGGACTATCTATCATATGCCATGCAAGATTCAACACAGTTTGGACTGAGGCTGAAGTTCTCCAAGTAATCAGAGTGTCAATGCCCAAAAGGGTGGCGAAAGATGTGTCCCATTCAGACTTTCCAAATATGTATCGGTCGGTATTGCCAACCTCGCTGTATGTGGAGGTCGATTATTGCAATCCCGGTACTGGGGTGTGGTATCCTGCGTGGAATACGGTACGAAGATTCGATTGCCTGTCCAGGTCAAAACGATTGCTCGAGACATATTTTGTGAAACGATGTACGTCTACCATAAGAAAAAATATCATTATCCCCCCCCCCCCGACAGACACCACGCCATTCGTGCGACAGGATTCGCCGATGGGTCGCGGTAGTGAATATCCTCGTGTTACAATCTGTCCGCGTACAACTAACTCACTCTGCCACCTCCGCATCCGCAGGGCCAGTATAGTCATCCAATGCATCTCTCGCCAGTCGGGAGTAGTTCGCGACCTTTCGCGACACATTGGGGAGGTGTTGCAGTTCGTGGGCGGCGTTTTGGCTGGCGTCCTCTGCCGTAGCTCGAAATTGGATTGGTCGGCAGCTACATGCAACTATCACAAGTGGTGGCTAGCAAAGATGAGCGCCCGCAATGCGCCGGGGAACGACGGTGCTTCCCCAGTACAGGGTAAGCCAAGAAAAGCACGCGGCTTTCTCACCGACTCAACAGGGCTGCCCTTCACGAGAGCCCCCATACCAACTGCACACCAAAACGTGCAACATGAGGGACCCGTCAAGAGATGATTTCCCGTGGTGATACCGTCCTCGGTGAAGATGGCGCCGAACTGGCCTTGGTCGGGGGAGTTGTGCCGAGCACCAGGCTGATGTTGGGCAGTGGAGCGCGCCATCATCCTCACCATCGCTCCACGGATATGACTTGTGGCAACATTCAAGCGCACAGGAACCGTGAATCAGGACTTTGACCGTAAGGTTAGGAGCCATCATCGCTCGGAAAGATCGATGCCCTCCTCGACAATACCTTGGCAACATACACGCGGAAAATATGGGGTACTCTCTAACTAGTGGGGCGCAGGTTCCCCTGGTTGTGTGTGTCATGAAAGTTTTATCCGCACCTTCGAGTGGTGAACGGCATGAAGCCAACGCAGCCGAAGAAGTCACTCAGAAATGTGTTCTCCTGCATACCCACAAGCCCGGTCGCCGGAGAAGCACTCAACTTCAACCTGGTACGGGAGAAAGCGCGTTTGGACGTGGTGAGATCGTGCTAAAAGCTCTCCCTCGATAGACACGTAAGACCTGGAAGCGTCCAGATGACCGTTTGTCCTCCTTCAGCTCATACCTGTGGCTTCGATATACCCCACGTCCAACACGTATTTGGAGGTGCTGATCGATGTTGAAGCGCTAATGTGGCTTGCACCAATGGGCAGGAATTTCAGCACGGCTTCATCTTCTATGTCCCGCACCCACGGTTTGTAGATACTACTGTATAAGGGTTGGGATCGAAATTGGTACTTCGTATACGAGACAAGGAATGCAATGGTGCACGCACAGATCCTGTGACTCAAGCCGAACCTGACCGTTTGAGTTTCGATTGTAGCATACATGTAGTCCAAACAACCACCAACGGATACTAAAAGACGACTGACCTCTTCAAAGGCAGCATACGGCAGGCCAGGAGTGTGCCGGATGCCGAGAGGCGCAGCAAATCCGCCGTCTGCATTCCAGCGGGACCACGTGGACGGCGCTGGTGCTGGCGCCCAGGCTGAGGCTGATGCGGCTTCCGCTTTCTGTACGTGCATCGAACCCCAGCTCCTAGGCACCGGCTACACATTGCGTACACGAGAGCGGTCATCGCCTTGCGTCACCCTGGTGCACGTGAGGTGTAGCTATGGACAGCCGTTTGTGGGTAGGGCTCGTTTCACGCACACACACTGGGTGGGGCTCATTTCACGGAACCTTGAGGATCTCGCCCAGATCGGATTCCTCAACCGATAGACTGCTGTGCATTCCCAACCCCTGCTTTGCGACAACACATGCACTTTTCGTGCCCAAAAGTGTTGGCCTTCCAACTGTAGTCTACTGAAGTCCCGTGTGTGGATCACCTGTGTGAGTGGTAGGGATCATTCGGTTGATTCAAAACCGTTCAACATAAAAGATCGATTTGAGACGGAGCATCATCAACGTCCGACGGCAACAACTGGCTACGGTTCCTGTCAAATACCACATCACACACCTGCAAGGCATCAGGCCATCGCACTTTCTTTTCTTTCGCCCACATGCACAGCAGCTCTTGCGCATCCCAAGATTGTTCGTAGCCACGTTTCCGTCTTTCATGTAAACGGAACTCATGGTCGAAGTCCCCACCTCGTGTCCCGTTTTCCTGCGTACATGGTGAACAGCGTTTTGTCAGCAGTTCGTGATTCAGTTGCAGCAGACATTGCAACGGTCGCTCAAGTGTATCTTAGGGTGATGCTTCAGGGTGTATGCCCAGTGGAGGAATAGTCTAGACCCCCAGCACAGTGTAACACCTCATAGCGAACGAAGAGTTGGGGGTGCGAGACGAGATAAATGTGCCGCCAACTGGTGAAGCAGGCCCTGCGCTACAGCAGTAGGGTGCATGCGCATGTATGTAGATGTGAGCCACCCGAGATCCCGAGATATACTGTAGACTTCAACTGCTGTAGAAGCTCACTCGCGTTGTATCTACATACGCTTGGATTCAAAGAAGCAGCCGCATGGACTAACCTGAGGCAGAGCTGGAGACAGTGTGGTGACTTTGCTGAAGGTGCAGTGAGGACGGCCCAAGGCCCAAGGCGGGACTTGGGGGGAAAGTGTTGCCGGTGTTGAAGACCAACGTCCAACAGCGGGGCTCAGCGGCGGCCAAAAAATTTCAGATGTCACAAACTGTAGGACCTCCCCCCGCCCTCTTTTACAAGGCTCGTCGGTATCCGTGATCTGAAAACCGTCCGGTGTCGTCGTGTGCGAATCTTCTCCTCAGTACGGAGGAAACCACCTGGCATGTCGCAGTGTTCGGATGTTTCGGCCACCGTGGGGGCGCTGGCTTTACTCATGCCCCAAGGGTGCGGGCGTTTTGCGGGGAATTACTGTACGTCGTGACGTCATGACGCACCGAGGTTCAGTTTGGGAACCAAAACCAGAACCAAACAAATCGGCTGGACTCGCGCCCTGGCGCACTAGCTGGACGCTGGACCCAGGCTGGACCTGCGCTGGAGGCTGGAGGCTGGAGGCTGGACGACTGCACGGCTCATAGTCTAGTGTGTTGGGACGTGGTTCGCAGGATTCCTAGTCCGCCACGGCGAGACGCATTGTGTGTTGGAGTTGGTTGGAAACTACACTCACTGCTGTTAAACCACACCGACCCTGTGTGGGTGTTGTGGAGACTACATGTAAACTACTGCAACCTTGCTATGTAGGTACCCACTTCGTATTTACCCACACCATCACAGACGGTGTCGGGTGTGTTTGTTGGGCCTCGTGTTCCACTGCAAGCGGCGACACCGGCGACGAGCGACCAACGAAGACTCGTGTGTGCATGGCTGACCTACTACAGCATACAGTCGCAGGCCATCTTTTGTTGCTAGTTGGGCTATCTTTACACCACTGATGCAGAGACAGACGTTCCTTTCCTCCTCTATCTCGTGAAAGGCCCCTCATAACCATCAACAGGGCGGGTACCCGCCCTATATAGGGTATTTCAAACCCTGAATAGGGCGCACTGCGCCCTATACAGGCCAGATTCTAGATAGGGCGGGTGCCCTGATGTAGGGCGGGTGAATCGGGCTGGCGCATACCCGCCTTATAGAGGGCCTACGACTGTATATACATGCCATGTATGTACAGTAGGTCTAGGGGTCAAAGAGTCCACCCAGTAGTCTCTCCCCCCCGCCCCCCGCTCGGCCTTCTCGGGGCCAACCAGAAGACCACACGCAGCAGGAAGTGCATCTCCATCGCTCGGAGAATATCGGGTGTCATGGTGGCGCTGTACCGCAGTAACTTGTCCCTCCTTTTCTTTGCAACAGATCACACACTCCCTGCTCCCCCCCTTCGCTAACCTTTCTCTCTGGCACTCTCTTCTTTTCCGGGCATTTCGGGGAAGGTGAACACGTAAACACAGGAATGCAAGGAGGGGGCGGGTGTACTCGTGAAAACGCACAATGCCGTGGATAAGTACGTAGTCTACAATAATGTCGGGCGGCCTCGGGCCGCCTTCGTCGATCGCGCCGCCGTCGCTCCGTCGATCGTCGCCGTCGATCGCCCTTGCCTACAACCATAGTCGTTAGATCGTTGACTTTGCATCCTGCAATGCCGGGACGGAGCGATTTGCCACGTTTTTGCCGGCCCGGGCTACGTTTCGCAAGGAAGAACCAGAAGGTGATCATCATCCTTGCGTGTGCTGTGCCAAACCAGATACATATGCCATGGGTTGATTGGGCATCCCGGCCAACCAAACGTTTCACATTCGGCGTGCACGATTGAAAACCCGCAAATGTGCGGGAAGGCGGCAGTAATGTAATTCTAGGGTTTCTAGGGTTAAGGATTGCCCCCCCGCCCCCCAATGGGGCTGGGGGCCAACATCCAGGACGGATGGTGGTGAGTGTCCGGGAGGAAGGAAAGAAGAAGGAGAGGATTTTGTAGGGGCGGGAAGAAGGGACGGTGTTGGGAGAGGCAAGGAAGTGGGAAGAATTTCGGCACTCGACGAGCGCGCGGTCCCGTCGGGGGTGAAAGGGACATGTCAGTCCGTAGTCTCGTCTGTCGGAATCGAAAAGCCGAAAAATCGAGGTATACATTATGTACATATCGATGGAGAAGGCCGACGAGGAAGGTACGAAGAGAGGAGATAGCACCCCACGTTCGAAGCCGGTGTGAAAACCGCGGCAAGGAAGGAGTGCGAAGGAGAAACAGAAAAAAGGAGACGTCGACGTTTGCGTCGTGGAACGATCCTTCCGTATAACACAGGTACTCACCAATGCAAGACGGGGAGGTAAAATACCCATCGTGAAAGTCAGAGCGCAGGTCATAACCCCATATGACTCATGCGCGGAGAAGTTACCACGGAGACTTATCAACAAGAAGTTTGAAGGCCGGCTAAGAAGGTTTGAGGACACAAATACTTTAGCGACGATGGCAAGCGTAACGTCAAAACTTCACAAGAAGAAAAGTGCACACAAAAAAAGAAAATGCCGGATGCCGACCTATGGCTCTCTCGGAATGAAGGGATTCCCACAGTTTCCAACAGGTAATCCACAAGTAAGTACGGACATATGAAGGTACTGGGTAGAGAGAGATCGGAACGGTTTTTAATGTGAAGACACAACAATAACAACAATGATGAAGGTCGACCCGTCCTGCGTCGTTCGGTGTAAAATGATAAATGCGAAAGATGGACTGCGTAGAGATCCAGCGGTCTCTTTCGGCAGTGGCAAAGAAATATGTAACCACATGTAACAAAAAAAAAAAGGTGAGCGGGATACTGTAGGAAATAGAACACCGCCTTCTCTGTTGTTGCAGGCAGGTTTGCTTCCACAACCCGGGAACCCAACCCACTCTTGTATTTCGGCCTACAAGACTCCAATCGACGCAAGCACCGGTAGGAGAGCGCGTGGCAGATGCCGTGACAACACAACTCCACTCTCCTACGACATCTATGTACAGTAGTACTGCGGTCGTTGTAGCACCATGTGGAAGATCTCCGAGGGGTCCTCCTGCGATGTAACGACAACATGGCGAGAGCTCTACGTGTACCTCTCGTCGACACATGTGGCAGCCGCACGACACATCAACGGATGTTTGCATCGCATTGTACTATGGTTCGCCGTGACAGGAAGTATCCCATCCAGTTAGGTCGTTGCCGTAGTACGCGGACGTCGTTCGCCGTCTAGTCCTTACTGCTGTAGCTAAAACACAGCAGTAATCGACCTATGCATGCATTTTTTTGCTCTGGTCCACTTTTGCCCCACAACCCGATAATCTCACGGCTGTATCTCAACCTACAAGACTCCAATCAACAAACCAGCACTGGCAGAAGTGCGTGGAAGATGCTGTGACAGCACAACTAAGTCGACACTCATACGACTTCTTTGTACAGGCGACGTCTGGTCCATACTGCTGTAGAAACACAAAAATCGAGCCATCTTTTTTTTTTTCCATACAAATAACAAGAAATGTATCACGTCACGACGGCCATCCTGTGAGTACATAGATAACATGATACTGTTGGAACGCGCTTGGTGATGGGGAAGCCGTGTTGCAGCATACCGCCAAGTGACCGGCCAAAAGACTGTGCATGGTGGGGTTGGCCGATCAGCGAGAGACTCCAGGGATAATCGAGTCTATTCCTTCAGTACTGATATCTGTCACAACAAGCTGCCAGTATTCTCTTCTCTGTCGTTTTCCCAAAGAGTATTTGAACAGAGCAAAGGGTATTCCGATATTGGTGTTTTTGGGCGCCAAGAGAGTCCTCCTTTATCGCGTTTTTTTTGCGCCTACACACGGAGAGGTGGTCGGAAATCGGCGCGATTTGTCACCAAGATTGAAAGCAACGCTGCTGAGGAAATAGCTGTGCTCGAAGTCGCATCCCAAGTGACTGATTTTCTGCAGCTGTTTCCACCAATAATTGAATTATGTTGAGCGAAGGTCCGGTCATGCGCTCAGAGACCGACCAAAACATCTTCCATACCAATGTTGACACAAAGGCTCGCATCACTGTCGTCACCACACTTGAGGATGAAAAGCCTCGTGTGGGTGCCTATTGTAGTTCGCACCTCCAGCTTGCGCGTGGTGCATATGGCGTGTCTACTGTCGCTCTCCTGCTTTGGCGGCCACGTCTCCTCCGCGCAGCGATACCGCCTCGTCTCGGTTCTGCTGAGTCTCGATTTGGCGTCTTTATGGGTTCCACAATACTAGCGGTAACACGACGTACACGTGTGTATTTGTGGTAAACGCCGCAAATGAATTGGTACCTCCTGTATGCCTGGTGGGTGCTTCCTCCGATGAATGTTACGTTGGTCGAATAAATCGTCTTTGGGACTGACCTTTCTTGTTGCCGAGGTCAGTGATATCAGTGAACAGGCTCACGGTAGGAGTAAAGGTACGACTGTATCCGAAGAGAGTCCCGTGCTTTTGAAGTTGATGATGCAGGGGAAAGGAACCCCAGTCAGTATGAAGGAAACGAGGAGAAAGGAGGTCATCAAGCGCGTATAGAACAGTATGCTGAACGAACGTGAACTCCGCACTGCAGGCGATGTTTCTGAAGGATTAGAAACGTCGGGAAAAGACGGAGGAATAGACAATCCGAGAAATCGTAGAACGAGCGAGAGGCCGAGGAAGAATCGCAGGAACGAAAACATCTCCATTAGGAACGTGCCCAATGGAGATAAGACAAATCTAACAGAGGGTATTCAACGCAGGGTAATGGTGCTATTAGTAGCACCAGAGCACATTTCACCAGGAACACTACTTGATGACGTTGCGTCTTCTCCGTCAGCGTTCCGAATCTTGAGACCAAACCTGTCGTCCAATCTCCCCTGCCCCGGAGAGTTCGGAAAAACTTGTCCAATGTTTTCCCGCTCCAAGACCGACGTTAGCTTGGTCGATGCTAGCTGAAGAAGCGCGCTTACACGTACACACCTTCCCGTACTAAATATGACAATTTACCAGCTGACGCTAACGCATATATATCCTGGAATATACCATATCCCAACGTTTGGTGCACCCCCCCCGCCTTGCACGACTTCCCTGGGCGAACGGCCAAACTTGGGAGAACAACCGCCCGGGATCGTCGTGTATGGACCTTTTGTTTGGTACGCAATACACAGGGAAGCAAGTCGTCGCAGTGAGTCCTGCACTCTACGGATGCGCCAGAAGTTCGTCGGATTTTGCGGGGAAATACGTCGTGACGTTATAACGCCCCGAGGTTCAGGAAGGGAACCAAATTCCTGTACTGAACCAATGGGGTAGGAGTTGGCGGAATGCCGAGTACATCTGTTGCGGCGCCCTTGTGTTCCTACACATGAGGTATTCAAGTCCGAGCATGTTTAAAAGTTGAAACAGGGGCACACCGCACAGGGTCCACGTGAGCAAGTATTTTTCCTCCCCGGGAATCATGTCAATTGCGAACATACGGCAGTACAAGAGTCAGCAGATGTCTTCGGCGTGGACCAATAGAAAATACTCATCCTAGGCTGGCGATACATCCAATATGGGTGGGGGGGGGCACGCGTAGAATAATAGTTATTCTAGCTGGTGCCTATTATTGTTGTCCAGCTCTGGACTCAAATGTGAATTGAGCGGAGTATCTCTCCTTTTCCTCAGGGTCCTGGCTCGCTGTGTAGAGACCTGTCCTCACAACACGGAGGAAAGAGGAACACAGTACCGTGGCAGCTTGATCCTGCTCGTCAGGCAAATAGACTCTCCGTCCGTTTTCACATCTGTCTACCCGCTGTTAACATTGGGCCACACTCATGGGGCGTTCAGAAGAATTCAACCGATCTGTGTCCCAAGTCATGACAAAGAGAAGCTATTTAAAGCTTGTTCTGCCGGCAGACTTTGGACTCCTCCGTTGTTTTCCACCGTATTTCTCAGTGTCTCCTATGTAGAGCTCCATGGGGTGCTTGTCGCGTCCTCACACATAGCTGCGAGGTTTTCCATAGCACCTATCGGACCATGCACGCTTGGAGGGATGCGCTTCCCTTCGTGGTCCAGTTGTTTTCGTCATCTGCTACCGTTGTAATACACGGTGACACGAGCTTCCGTGGTACGAACGTTGGAGTAGAGCTCCTGACACTCGCAACCGCGAGTTTTCGCGGCCTGCCTTGGGTAGAGCGCGGGCTAAGCACATAGTACGATCGACGGACGTGTTGTCGAAGGCGAATGCTGGATAGTCTGTTACGCCAGCGCGCAGTCCTAAGAATAATGGGACGTGGCACGATCGATTCCGGCAAAGAGCTGCATTGCACTTCTATTTCCGCGAACATGCTGATGCTGCCTCCAAGAAAGGCTACCCTTGGCATCAGAGGCCGAACAACAAACAACTGTGGTACATAGTGTCTACAGACGGGGTAAACGTCAAGTTCAAGACACCCTTGTGCACACGCCCTCAACAGTCAAACTGCATCACGGTTTAGCCCGAGCAACCAAACCTCAGCAACGTCAAATCACCGGATGCTTCTCGTCAGTTGCACCCAACATAGAATCCAGCCTGTCTGCTGCGGCAACAGCATCATCCTCGGTATCCTCTGGGGCCCAATCCACCTGTCTCAACCCCGGCCATGTCGAGGACCTATCGGGAACTGGAGCCACCCAGCCAGAAGAGATGCCCCCATCATACCCCTCGACTGCACGGCCGAAACGTTGTGCGCCTCCCCCGCCCGGCTCACGGCGGATGTGTGAACTATACGAGATCGGTCCGACAGGTGGGCTCATCTGCGGCGCAGGCTCTTGGTTCAATCCCATCGAGCCGATCATGTATTCGGGAGCAACGCCCGCCGACGCGATACTGCGATCGTGTTCCTCGTCGACAACCTGCAGATTCTCTTCTGTGCAAGTAGTCCGTTGCAAGCCGGTGCCGTTGCCAGTACCGTCATGTTCGGTAGGGAAATCGCTCACGGCTTGACTCGCGATGATGCCCTCAGTTAACCTGCAAACAACACATTGATGACGTAGTGGGAGCCAGCATGGCCGACGTTTGAATTCTGTATCCGCAAACTGGGGTTGGTCTTGGCATGGAGCGCACGCCAAAGTCCTCGTCCACCGCTCAACAAAACGCATTGCCGCGATTTGAGCGCAAAGTTCTTTGCCGAATCGTTTCAACTATCAAAGAACATGGTCTTGCGGCTCAGTTTCCGAGTGGACGGATGGGCTCTGCTTCCCTTGGGTTTTGAAGGGCTTCCGTTGCTCTATTGGTCTGTCTTGACCGTGTCGTCTCGAACGTGACGACCTTCCTGCTGTTTTATAAATATTTCGTTTGTTGGTCACTTTGAGATTCGTTGTGACCGCGGGAAATAGTTTCGTTTCATTTCAAGAGTAGGAGATCAGAGGTGCTGGGTGCCGTCAACTATTGTAATTATGAAGCTTCAAGAACGTTAACTACACCATACGGCGTGGAGTTCCGCACCAAATGCAAGGCTCGAAATATTGAGTTCCCTCGCCGGTTACCCCCGCACGGCTTCTGAGCGCGTGTACAGGCACCTAGGTTGTGTTGTGTGTTTCGCCTTACCAATAGTAGTGCCTTGTGGTGGCCTACAAGTTGGTCCTCTCCGAAACGGCAGTATGTATATGGCATCGACTACCCACGTCACGCATGCCTGGTTGCATTCGGGCATGCGCGGTATCGTACCGACGAACCTCCTGCGTGCCCGTGGGAATAAAGCGTGAAAGACGACTCGTTGCCGCAGGAGAAAGGGGTGCCGAAGAACCAAGAACATCGGAATGATACATGGTACACATAACAAACACATAACGGTTGACCTAGGGCATTGTTTTCCGATCGTTGTTCGAACTTCGTACGGGTGGTTCTCCTCGCGAAAACGAACCAAGAGGACCCGCCCGATCCAGTCATCTGACACCGCCTCTGTCGATTTAGCATACAAGTATTTTGAGTATGGAAAACGTTACGGACCGGCGTGTCCCGTAAGCTTTTTTGAGTCTGCGGAAATCGTTGGCACCAACAGTATGCACCACCGAAATGACCAAGATTTCGTCCGTTAATCGAGGACGTGGGAGCAATAAGAACAAAACAATCGAAATGCCATCGTTCGTTGTTTCCCCTGTGGCCAGGGTGCGTATGCCTGTTCTCAAAATTCGACAAGCCACCTCTATTTCTAAAATCAGTTTGCCTTCGCGCTGGGCAAGTGTCATAGACCAACCGCTGTGCATGTGACACTGCAGGATATCCACACACCCCACACACCTGGAATGGACATCATCGCAGAATCCAGATACCCTCTGCGACTGCTGCAAAGGTGGCGCTGGCAGAGAGGCAGGGGGGCGAGACGAATTGTAGACCTCCTGCAACCGGTTGTACAGGCCGCGAGCTCTGGAATCGTCGATGGCTGCGAGGGCCGCCAGGATGCCGTGCGCCACGTGAGACCTTTACATGGCGGGAGGTACGAGGTACGGGAGGTTGCAAAAACAGAAGACTTGTGTCGTATCGTACACGGTTGTACTACAACTCCAAACGCCGGAATTACCTATTTGGGTAGTCCCACAGAATCAGCAGTCGACCTCGTTGCAGCGAAGAGCCACTCAAATCTTCACATTGAACAACATCTTCTGACTTGTTAGCACTCCTTGTTGTGATATCTCGCCACAGCGGATCGCCGCTAGCGTATCAACGTCATCGTTCGTGATGTCATGCGATCGGCTTACCATTGTGTCATGCAGCGACACACGCCAGGGTACCGCTCGAATACCTCGACGCAATGCCTTAGCTTTTCCAGAGCTTGGACACCTTCCCCTTTTGCTGCCTTTTGAAATGCCAGGATCCTGTCAGACACGCCACGTGTCATTGTAGAGATTACGAAACCAACATGTAGGTCATCATTGGATGCTAGTACAAATTCTCCACTACACGAAGTTCTTCACATGGCTAAGTGCAAATATTTTGTAGTGCTCATAGGTCAACGGAGCCAGAGCAATAAAAACCCAAACAGTGCAGCACCGTTTGTTTTCCACAGTTGGGAGCACGTCGGTCAGGATTGCTTACATGTTGATTAGGAGGCCGCCGATGCCCTTGCGAATGTTTGGTCTGTTCGACATGCAGGTGAAGGCCGGTCAGGAAGGGAAAAGGGAAAACATGGCGAGAATGGCACGTGTAAGCATATGCAGGATCTCCATGCTGACACGATCGTAGTGCGGGAAGAGGGTTCACCCAACCAAAGGAGCTACAGAACCCTAGCCTGTACATGCGTCGTCATGGACATTGAGATATCGCACGACGCTCGTACACAATCCGCCAAGCAAAATGTGCTCACCGATCGGCTGCATCTTGAAGGTGTTCGAAGTCGATGAGGCCATCTTTAAACCCAGTCACCATAGCCTCTGACACCTCTTCCGCCCTGGGGGCGTTGCCGTGCAGGCTAGAACCGCTAACGTCCGCCTCGCAAGGGTCGCCATCGGTCGAGTGTCTGCGAGTCGCACTCTTTTTGCGAGCCATCGTGATGACACGTCGATCGAACGCCGTAAGCGACTGCGCAACATACGGAAATATGTCCTCTTCGGTTACAACTCGGTTGATCTGGATCAGGAGCAGGAGAAGAGCGTAGAAGGGGCAGTTTTCGTAACCATGCACGGACGTACTGCATCGCCATAGCCCTCGACTCGGAGAGTCCATCGATCAAAATCAAATGCCGAGCGAAACCAAACACGTCGAAGTACTTTCGGAGTGCCACGGCACATCTTCTGTACCATGTTGTGTTGGTCCATATCTTTGCTGCTGCGCGGGAGTAGTTTATGCAAGAGCACCTACTGATATGTATTTTCCGACTCGCTGGTGCCATACACCTGGTGGCCGTCGCGGATACATCGAAATTTGCGAGAGTTAAGAAACGGCTTCCCACGTCGCTGCACCAATCAAACGTGCTCGCACGAGATACCGCAGTAGGGCTTCGTCAAGTGTTCGCCGGGGTCAATCTCTCTTGGTCGGCGGCATTTGGGAGCTTGCCTCGGCTCATTTGGTGAAGCTTTTCGAAGGTATGGTCAATACGCCAATCAGGTACGGACGCTCTAAGGAGCTCGCGCTCTTGCCATCCCAAGCACAGAGTGTCGTCTGGGTGAAGCAGGACACACCTGCGGAGAATGTTGACTTCGGGCGGCCAGCGAGTCGATGTCCGCAGCGTCTACAATCCCAGAGTACACCATGACGGCCTCCCGGTATTGGACAATCTCGGCGAATCCCTGGTCAAGGTACAAGCACATGAGGAATCAGCCGGTACACACTGCTGCAGGACAAGCATGGTCTGAGAAGGACATAGCGCCACGCTTTTCTGGCGATTAAAACAATGCGGGCGTGATCGGACGGCTGACGAGTGGCATGAAGAACAGTGAAGAGGCAGCCGCGCGACGCTAGCCCCCTGGTGGAGACACAAACGTCTGCACGAACCGGTGTCCACAAGAACCCGATTCTGCTGCTACAACGCGCATCACCCTCCTATGCCCCCCTCCCATGGGTACCACACACATGCTTCCGGGGATGATCTCACCCGAAGGCCTTGCTAGTATCGTCCAAAGTGTTTGCGCCACTGGTGGTTTGATGCGTAGGGGACAGTGACAACAGGGCGAAGGACGACACCTGCACCAACTCGAACTCCATTTTTGAAAGTGCGATGACTTCAGCCTACTGTACGCACAACAACATATCCTGCCCCAATCAACATCGCAGCCAACAGTTGCGCACCTTACGCCCACACTTGCGTCGGCCTCGGCCTATCGTCACCTTTCAGGGCGGCTGAAAGTTTTACCCTCGGCAGCCCTGGTACCTTTTTGTGACGTTCTGAAATGTCCTTCGTGTCGAACACGCTCCCGATCGCACCAATCGGCTTCGAGTAGCCTCATTCGATCAAAAACCGGCACTACGCACGCTGAGTGGATGGGACTATCGACTGCTGTTGGATCGTGAGGTATTACCCTAAAACGTGTGGGCCCGTTGCGTGCCGCGGTGAACTGAGCCCCTCGCGTATCCCCCGATCGGGGCTGACCACCGCCTGCTACCACAAGCGTAAGAGTGACCACTGTTTGCGCTCACGCGCCGCCTACGAATACCACGGCAAACACGAATAGCTAAACAATCTCACCATACCCACTACAGCAGTGCAGTAGGCAACATGCAGTGGCTCTCTGCATGGCAAATCCCAAAACTGCCTTGTTGCTGCTGGTGCTGATACTACGTAACCGGTGTTGTCGTACAGGAAGCTATTGGAATTGGGCTTTCGACCTTTCCTGTGTCAGTGGTCTTCGGGAACAGAGCAGTCGTCGATGCCTTAGAACCAGATTGCCAGGCAGGGAAGGAGCCCTAGATTTTGCTGTAGTCCAACAAAAAGCAATGCGTCACACTCACCGCAGGCAAGACGTCAGTCGACCCTTGCTCGATGGATGCAACCAAAAAGGAGCCCGAAAGCTTCAGGTACTCTAGAAACTGCACCTGAAGCACAGACATTCATACGTTCCGCGCGACGACAAGATGTGGGTTGGTCAAGTGACGATATACCGTGGGAGGGACCATTTCCAACCTGTGAGGTGTTCTTGACAACGGAAAAAATAGGGTGGCTACACCACCATTCGACGGGCAAGACAAGCTGTCGCATGTGTGCACACGCGGGCACAATGATCAAGGGTGGCCGCACCTTACACCAGAATCAAGCTCACCGTGTCTCCCATGAAACCGTAGAAGTATCCCAGGATCGCCCACGCCCTGAATTGATGTTGACGCGAGAACAGGACAGGAGATGGGCGGCAGCGTGAGGGGTCGAATGGGAAGGACTATCGTGTACATGAACGATTTCACAGCTTGGACTGTGAAATCGGTATAGGGGGCAAGGCACTGTGTGTGGCATACGGTACTCTTTAATTCACCTGACAGGGAAATAACATTGTGCCGGCAGCCATGGTTGTGCAATGATGAACGTGACCAAAAAAGCGAACAGAGCGCGAACGATCAACCCCGACATAAACGTGACACGCGATACATATGGCGACACTAGGCATGGATCGCGGTACAGAGTGCCCTCGTGTGTTATTTTTCCGCAGAACTCACTTGGCCACCTCGGCATCCACAGGACCAGTGTAAGCGTCCAGTGCGTCTCTTGCCAGTCGGGAGTAGTTCGCGACCTTCAACGACGTATTATGGGGTTGTTGCAATGGGAGGGCAATGGTTCGACTGCTCGAAATCATATCGGTCGGTCGCTGCACGCAACTATCAGCGGTGGTACCAAGCAAGGATGAGGAACAACGGTGCTTCTGCTCGTACACGGTAGGCCACGACAAGCACGCCACAAATTCTCACCGATTCAACAGGGCTTCCCTTCACAAGAGCCCCCACACCAACTGCACACCAAAATGTGCAAGCGGAGGGTCCGGTCGATAGTTGATTTCCCGTGGTGATACCGTCCTCGGTGAAGATGGCGCCGAACTGGCCTTGATCGGGGGAGTCGTGTCGAGCACCAGGCTGATATTGGGCAGCGGAGTGAGCCATCATCCTCATCATCGTTCCGCGGATATGACTGAGGGGCAACAGTCAACCGCACAGAAATCTTGAGTCAGGGGGACCCCTCAAAGGTACATGCAAACTGGGCTACCATCGATCGCACGAAATGTGTGGTCCTCCTCTACAATACATTGCCAACAAAAACATGGCAACAATGAGATACCGTCGGCGGCAGTGAGGAGTAGCCACTCCCTTTGTAATGTATCCAATTAAGCGTTTCCCGCACCTCCGGGTGGTGAGCGGCAGGAAGCCAACGCAGCCGAAAAAGTCACTCAGGAATACATTCTCCTGCATTCCCACAAGTCCGGTCGCCGGGGACGCCCTCAACCTGAACCTGGTACAGCAAAGGCGTCCGTTTGGACGTGGTGAGATCATGCAAAAATCCCGCGCCCGATATGACATGCAGGACTTGGGGTCCTCTTCAACGTCGAGAACACCCTCTGTCCTGCTTAAGCTCATCCCTTGCTTCCTTCATGTGTTTCATGTGTTCGAAGGTGCTGGTGGACGGTGAAGCTGACTGTAGCGAGCTACAGGTATACACCAACGAGCAACCATTTCTCCACAGAGTTTCGTCCTTTCTTTCCTGCACCCACGATCTCTTGACTCCACTGGTGCGAAGCTTGAATGCGATGGTGCACACACTTGGCGTTGTGACTCAAGCGGAGGAGGACTGTTTGCATTTCAAGCGTAGTCCAAACGACCAACAGCGACGAATGGAGACAACTGACCTCTTCAAAGGCAGGGTGCCGCAAGCCCGGAGCGCGCCAGATGACGAGTGGCGCAGCAACTCCATCGAATGCATGCTAGCAGGACCACATGAATCGTGCTGGCGCTGAGGCTGAGGCTGGTACGCCTTCCGCTTACTGTAGGTGCATTGGACATCAGCTCGTAGGCACCGGCTGTACGATGCGAGCACGAGAGGGGTCACCGCCGAACTTTACACTGATGCACGGTTTGTGTAGGGCAGCCGCTTGTGTAGGTAGGTGCGACACACTGGTGGGAATCAGGTGAGTTTGTCGCTTGTGGGACGCGGGACTAGTCAGCGCGGAGAGAATTCGGTGACGTAAGGGCTCCGACTTCCTTTTAAAGGAGTACGACCCGCACTCCATGTAGCGAAACTCCCGGCCACGGTTCCCGGCCATGGTTCAATATCTGTGTGTGGTAAGGCCCGACTACTCCGCCACTGGATTCTGTCACCACTGAATCCTCTTATGACTGACGAACGCACTTCATTTTTGTTGGACTACAGGAGCACGCAAAAACAAACGGTTGGCATCGGTTGGTTCGACAGAGGCCGAAAAGCGATTCTGACATGGTCGCCGAAACCTGAAAACAGTTTGCCTGTTTCGGCTGGGCCGACTGCTCGGGGAGACTCAGCATGGCATAGTTTTGAGAAATCAATGAAACCGATTTCGTCTTTTCAAAGTGATGTTACCTGGTGTGGTATTGTTGGTGTCGTATCTAATGTCCCGTCATTACCCAACACTTCACACGAGCTTGCATTGAGGGCAACGAATTTCACCACCGATGCTGCTTATCGCATGGTTTGTTGGCATCGTTTGTGGGTGAGCAATCTTGTATGCAGTACATAGTCGCCTTTCCGTGTAGTTCATTTGGCAACCTCGGAAGTATCTGTCGTTGGGACGTGGTGGCCTCACAAAGTTCTGTCTTTGGGATGTATGTGCGTTCACCTCTATGCGTGTGTCAGGGACCGGGCGCAATGTTTTGGGTCCAAATTACGAGTTCCCGGTCCATGCGAGTGCAGTGACGACGGTAACTCCCGCAGAAACCAATGGGGCTACGTTCATACGCGTGTGGCCTCTCTCCTGGGTGGTTCCGGTTGAATTGTCCGCAAGTACGGTCCTTTTGAAGAGATCCTCCGATCCAGAGCCGCAATAAAAAACTGTCCGGTGCAGTGTTTCATTCTCAAAAGACGAGTCCCGGGGCCTCGGCAGCACCTTCCCTCGGGGGCGCCGGCGAACAGTTCTACCGCAATGCTAGGTCACGAAGCCCAGAATATCTCGCGGAGACCCGAATCCTCAGCCAAGATAGACTACTGTACCAGGGAAAACAACATGGGCTTTGGCGGTGCAATGCTGAAGTGTACTCGGACGCGGTGTTTTTTGTCCACCATCCATGTCTCTCTCTCTCGGGTCGCACTCATGTCCCGTCGTCATGGGAAATTCCCACATCCTACCGTTTTGTAATGGGGCAGTATATTGGTTCACTTGTATGATGAAGGTTGAAGATACATTGTAAGACCCAACTTGTTTCGAAAATGACCATCAGCGCACCCACTGCTGTGTTGAACGGTAGTAACATCAATCGTGATTTTTTGCCGTGGTTTAAGGTGGTGTGTGGGGAGGTAACTGACTGCGTGATCCGGGAGAAAAGCCTCAACCGCCGCTCTTTGCGACAACAAGTGGACTCTCAAACGGTAGATGGATGTTTCCCGTGTGCGTGCGATTGTTAGTCGCTCTCCCTCTCTCGGTTGTTTTCACAATCAGTCAAGATCAAGTTTATATGGATTTTTCTTGAACCTCCAAAACTTCATGGCGAAGTTCATGTCCATGCACCACGCACCTGCAAGGCTTCTCGCCATCGCACTTTTTTTTCTTTCGGCGACACTCACGGCAGCTCTTGAACATCCCAAGACTATCCATAGCCAAGTCGAAGTCTCCGCGGTGTGCCATGTTAACCTGCGTTTACGGGGACGTGTGGTTTTGGACTTTCAGAGTCTCTCACGACGTCGCAACGGCATGCGCAAGTGGCACGAAAGAACGGTTGTGGTATCACACGATGAACACGGTAGGCAACAGTTGTTGCATGGAAAATGTGTCAATCAATACCACCGAATATCAACCCAAAAATCGCCATCCAGTTTGAATCATCCTGTGTATGGATCTGAGCCGAACGTTTGACTCCTGTGAGCAAACCACACCCTCACACACCATGAATAACACGGCACAAACATACAAGAGAGAGAGAGCAGAAAAGCAGGTTTTACAACACCTACCAATAGGCAATCACCGGCCGTCGACCGTGCGAGATGATTATTGCCCGATTACCCGGGGGACCGTTGCGAGGAAAATTAATATCCCGAGCTGGGACCCCCAGTTTCCCCATTACCCGCAGGAGCCGGAACTGCCGCAACGCGGAAACACGCAGCAAGATGTTTTCTGCGGTTTGTACGAAAACGGCAGCACTACCGATGGTTGGCAACTAACGATGCAGCCGTAAACTACGTTGACCATCTTCCGGCATCGCCCCAAGAGACACCACCAATCCCCCGCAGGGGAGCCTTGTATATGCATACATATCCATTCGCATGTCTACCCTTTTCGTGTACATATGTGATGATCACTTACTCCATATGTTGTGGGCTGAAACAGTGCTGTAACGCCACACCTACGCAATGTGCGCGTGGGCAAACATGTCTTCCAAGAAGCGGGAAAGAACTGGCCACTTGCCAGATTAGAGAATTCACGCTCTGGCTCTCGGAACATCTCCCTCATGTTTTGAAGTGCGTAAGTGTATCTCTGGGGGAGAACGGTGTATGCGAAAAAACGACTTGCTAATCCAATAAACTACATGTATATGACCTTCACTCCGAGAACGTGGGGCGCCTCATCCACCACTCATACTACACCATGGTATAGCAGGATTGGATGGTTACAACTTGTATCTATCTACACATATTTGTATACCACCGGGGCGATTACTACGGTCGTCACGACTACAATAATTATCCACGAAAGAGTAGAGAGAGAGAGGGGCTTGGCAGTCCGATCTTTGCACGCACGCAAGCTTTAGAAACAAAAACGAGCTCTGTCTTGGTTTCCGCCTTGCTTCGGACTCGAAGACCAAACAAACCAGCTCTTCGCACACACCTGCAAGATCATGACTGAAATAAACCGAACTACACAGCAGCGAGGTAAGTGGAATAACAGTAGTAGCTCCGTCATGCACATCATTACCTAGTACCGGTATTTTTCGGCAACGAGGTTGGCGTCCAGAGTAGGCTATGAAGTGGTTTCTAGTATGCATACCTGAAAGACATTGGCGTCGATAGACGGTCCCCCCTACCCCCCATATGTCACCACCAAGGGGGAGGGGGTGCTGCTTCAAACATGGTATGTCTACTCTGTAGCGCAAGGAACTCGGCAAGAGAACAACATATAACTGTACCAGTTAATACAAACCTGGTATGGAATACAAATCGTATTCAAGGATAAAACAAAAGCTACTGTTGTCTTTATGTGCTCTCACATAAACTGGTCGTTCGTCGGTACTCTGTACCAGTACCTAATCTGCACCTTACAACCCAGGCAGCAGCATTAGCAGCTAAGGATGGGGGTCATAGAAGACTGCTGATTGTACTCCAGATTTGCAAACTCGGAACTTTTTTTTTATGTTATTATGACCCAACGAATCCAT
The DNA here is from genome assembly GCA_000310025.1 of Ectocarpus siliculosus. Lineage (NCBI taxonomy): Eukaryota > Phaeophyceae > Ectocarpales > Ectocarpaceae > Ectocarpus > Ectocarpus siliculosus. The sequence continues at coordinate 410,079 of FN649757.1, forward strand.
CTCTATCTACAAGGCGTCCCTCCGGAGTGGGGTGAAGAGAGTACCGCGGCAGGGGGTGATGCAAGAACGTGCAAAGAGCAAACACAATTATATATTGTAGAGTACGCACTCTTCGTTCCTTCCACACTCCGCAACATTTGTTTTGCCTATTTCTGATGCTGCGTCTCTCAGCGCCGCTTATTCCAGGCCACAAAACGACATGAAATTCATCAGACAGAGCCGTATTGTCACCCGGGAAACGCACACACCCTCGCCGCAGGCGGGCGGAGAAGCTCTGTATTCGCGCGCTTAGCATGCAAACAGTATGTAGGGCAGTGACCATAGCATCATGGTGTGTGTGTCGCACATTCGGTAGGAAACAAGAGGTCACACAAAATAAGCAAAATTGCAACATACATCCACGAAGAATGGATGTGATGGTGGGACGGATCGAATGAATCCAGACAGGAGCAGCGCGTGTGTGCGTTTTCTGCAAGCATTCAAAGAAATATGGATACACGTATGCACACACAGCCAAACCACCACGCAGTACATATATACACGTACGTATTGCACCCACGACGGGGGGGGGACAAATCAAACAGACAGGTGAACGGAAAAAGAGAATACGAACTCACGTCCCAGCGACCTGGGTGCAGACAGAGCTATTTGTCGTCAAAATTTGTTCCACCACGTTCATGCAACGTCGTATGTTTGGTCCATCGTTCCGACTCCGTGCAGCTGTACCACGGGTCGTGTGTGCTTAATAGCTATGTACCACAGCGCTTGTTTGTCTGTGCCTCACCAAGAGTGAGAGCCAGGGAGGTGTAATAATGCAACATGAGAGCCAAGACCCGAGCAGCAGTATAAACAGTAGCAGCGGCACAGCGGCACAAACTTGGGAGTCAACGACAGGAAAAAAGAGAAAACCAACAAACAGGCGGCGGGTGCTGTTCTGACTTGAAGAGCGGGCAAATCGGACCGATAGACAGACAGCTAACCTCTGCGCCATCAATCAGCAGCGATTCGAGCTACGTAACGGCGTTCCACCTCGTAGGTTGCTACAGTACTTGAATGACCTACTACCCGCTTTACTCAGCGGTTCAGACTTTTCTCGCGGGCGTATTGTTGTTCCTCCAGCGTGCAGCAAGCGTAACCAACCACGGAGTAGAGACGTTCGTTTTCGAAAGTGCTGTTACGGATACCTGTGCCCAATAGCCAAGCAAGGTGTTCTGCGCTGTTCTACCCGCTACTGCTGTGCTGGAAAGAATGTTACAGCCGCTTCAAAGAACATGAAAGACTCTCAAAGTCGAACAGCCGCCTGGAAATAGAAGGGAAAGGAACACCCGAACAGCCTCCACCGCTAACGACCAGCCAACAGAGATGTACTGTTTCAATAGAAGAATCTAAGATAATTTTTTTTTTTTCGTTACACAACGAATCCATCTCTATCCACAGACACACGTGTTGCTCCCTATGAAAAAATTGCCATGTTTGTTTTTTATGCAGACATTACAAATCCTGGAATCACATCCGGAGGCAGTCTTTCTGCGAGGGACTTTAAGGTATTCTGCCTCAACTCTCGCTGTAGTGCTGATCCCAAATCGTGCAGATCCTCCATGCGTTGCCCACATGTAAACCTCTATGCGTTGCTCACATGTAAAGACGCACACACACATTTTTTTGTCAGGTTTGGCTAGGGTTAGATACCAGGCCAACGGCGTCTTAGGTCCGTTGCGTGCTTCCATGGCTTGGATTGCGATCGAATTTTGGGAGGTAGGCTCATGATCGTTCTGGAAGCCTCCCTGCTGACTACTGGAGTCTTGAATTTGGGCCGACTTTCACTGGCCCACTGCGATCGCTGTAGTGCAGATTCCTAATCGTGCACATCATGCATTTGTTCCATGGTGTTTTATCTCTACCATGGCCAAGTATCGGCCGAATTGGGAGACCGTAGTGCCCAGACCACCGCAGGTGAAAGTTGCCTCACAGGAGCTGATAAGGTTGCGCGCAGCAGCAGAGAGCTGGTTCAACTCAGTTGTGATCGTGAGGCATTTCTCGCGTCCAAAGCAAAATCAAAGGGAAAAAAACAGCTTTCCAGTGGAGGGTATGCCCTGCTTGAGGTGCCCCCGTGTGTTGGTGGTACGCCAAGGTCTATGTGAGGAGCACGACGTGGTGAAATAACTGGGCTCAGCCATGTCCAATCTGGGGAGGGGATGAAACAAAATTGACCCCGCTGAAACCAGCGGCGTGATTTTATGTCCGTGCATTTTTCAATTCCCTGTAGGCGGCAACGTGTGTAGAAACGAGTCTAAAATAGAGTAACAACGAACATGGCGTCGGCGCAAACCACGTGCAACGTGTGTAGAAAAGAGTCTAAAATAGAGTAACAACGAACATGGCGTCGGCGCAAACCACGTGCACTTCTACATATATTTTCTTCTAAAAATGACACAACGAATCGATCCCTATCTAAGAAAGGGTCTTAAAGACAGATAAACAATGAATCCATGGCGTCAGCGGAGACTACCAGTATTTCCACGATTTCCCGAGCAGCACACTGCGATATCTCCCCTGTGGGTAATAGCCTCAACAAGACAGTAGGGTACAGTAGCTTTTTGGTTAGTTGGAGTCGCTGGGCTCTTCGAGCCAAAAACACGTCAGCTGAAAGCTGTTCGAGCTTGAAACATCACTGACTGACGGCAGCTGGCCGCTGATTTTCATACAAAACACACGGTTTACTTTTGTCGTCTTAAGCCTTGACGCCACTAATACTATGGTCTGATGAGCCCACTCCGGAGGCGCGCCTTGTTCATCATATATCATGCATGGGGGGGGGTTAGAGAGGGGGGCAACACCAACGCATTGACGGCCATTGTTCGAGAACTAGAATTTCAGCAGAGAGGCACAGAACAACAATCTGGGACACGTACGCCCCGGTCCGGCAAACAAAACACATATTGAAACCCCGCAGATGGGGCATTTTCGTCGCCTGATACTACGGAAACGTCAGAATCGGGTCTCCAGCCTCGTTTTCTTATTTTCGCCCAGAGGACCAGCCGAAGTCCACCAATTTCTTTGAACGGATATATTTCTTGATTCCTTTGAGCTGTCCCATCGTCCTGCTGCTCTTAATTTTTCTGGCGAAGAAAACCACACTCCAAGCCTTCACTCGTCATTCAATCGACAGTGGGGTTGTGGCGAACATTGACTGGGGTTGTCGCCGTCCTGAACTTCCTGACTCCCGCGAATGGTGGCAGTACTATACAGCAGAACAGCAGCAGTGGGTGGCGCAGCCCGCGGCGGCGCTGGTGCATGGGGGGCGCCGCGAAAATATCCACTCTACCCCCTACAAAGTATTTACATGAACTAGGTAGTGGGGTGGAAGCAGGCAGCAGAAGTGGGACATTTCTTATTCGACACACGCCTACCCTTGTTTCTTTTGTCTTGGGGGTATCGCAACGATCATGTTTCTTATTGGGACGTTTCTTATGATGTTGTAGCCGAGATGTAGTTGAGTTTCTTAGCCCTTTTTTCTTATGTTCGTGAACATTTGAGCTTCGGGTCTAGCTATATTTTTTCCGGCAAAAATACAAAAAAAAAGGGGGAGAGAGTGCGGGAGAGACAGAGACAGAAGTGCAGCAAAGAGAGACATTGTACTTCTGTAGACGCAACAGCTGTCTCCACCTATTGGCCATGAGGGCAGCCCGCGACAGGGTGGTGGGAAAAGACAGGGTCACGAAAGAGCTGATGCGTGGTCGCGGTGAGGCCGGTAGGGCAGGCTAGGCTTGCAGACCTTGTAAAAGTCAGTCGTCAACAGGCTTAAACTACTCTACTTTTTCAAATGATTTTGTGAACATGATCAGTGAGAGGGCTTGTAGACCCATAGCTAGTGTTTGTGAGGTCTATGTAGGGTCTGTTAGTGACTCTTTAGGTCTAGCCGGTGTTGAAGGCTAGGACACACCGTGTCCGACCTAACCCAACCCAACCCTAACGTTAACCCGAACCCTCACCCACGACCAACGCACGGCCGAGCGGCCGCGAACTGGGCGAGAACGCGGCTGTGCCGCGTTCTCGGAGTGCAAAACGGTGAGAGGGCGCTCGAGAGGGTCAAGGCTAGGAACCACACCCCGACCAATCAGGGGGCGTGAAACCGCGTAGATAGGAAGAATCACTAAAAGTTATAACTGCTGATTTTTGTATTGTGTACTTGTCTGTCCCCTCCCCAATGTGAGCCCTGCCGGCTCACTACAGCTCCTGTGATTTCCCCACTATTCCCACAATCACACAAGCACACCAGCACACACCTACCTTTGCATCAGTGGCTCCCTAGGTTCGGGCGAGGATAGTTGTGGGGCTACGATGATCCTGTACGTGCAGCCACAGTGTGCTGGACTCTTCAATACTGCTGCTGCCGTGTAGTGTAGCTGCTGACACGATGACTTCTGGGTCTTGGGAGCGTACGATTTTCAAATTTGGAGAATGAATATACAGATACTACGGATATCCTGGCCTGGTTGGGCTTGAAATGTCCCTTTTTGCTGCCCTCCGCTCTTTGCTTACAAGTGGCTTCCTTCCAAGATTCGGGCGAGGGCATGCATGTGGAGCGATTGATGTGTGTCTCTGTGAAAGGATATGGGGAGAGATTCATTGTGGCATTCGTATTTAGCGAATTGAGTATTTTTCGAATATTGGTACGTTCAGGGACCTTCATTTTACCCGCTGGCATTAACGTCTATTATGGGTCACCGGTTGGCGCGGTCAGTGCGAATGATAACAACACACCTACCTATGGACTTGCCAATTCCTGGCGTGGAGAGATACAGGGCGGCAACTCTACGGCATGCCACCGCGCCAGCATTTGCAAATGATCAATTAATGATCTGGCAGGACGCCTGTAGATCCAAAGGGTTAAGGGTCTGCGGACAAAGAATTTCGATGTTGACTAATTTTGAGAACAAACGCAAGAAGAGCACCCGAAATTTCACAAGAGACATAAAAGACAAGTCGGAAGGCATCACGAAAAACATAAAGCGTTTACTCTTGCACAGGGCGGCAGTAGGGCTGCTCAAACATGCGTTGCACGTCTACCTCCGCACGCCTCCTTTGAAATCCAGATAAAAAACCACACAACAATTATAAATTCAAGTCTAAAGAGCCAAAATGGAAGGCGCTCAAACAATGTCAGTTTCGAGGGTTATTGGCGGCGCATTCTACGGTCATCAGCAGAGGACACCATGAAGAGGCGTCGTGCGTGCTGGCTCGTTCAGGTTTGCAACTGGAGCTGAAATATGGAAGATCGCAGCAGCCTCTGTAAAACAGTCCGAAACCTGTGCCGGAACCAAGGCGGCACCCAACATTTGTCACAGCTGTGTTCACCGTCACGGACCATAAACCCCTGAACGGAGGGTTGTCAGCAGTAGCTGGTGGCTGCTGCGACCTTCGATATATCAGCTCCAGTTGCAAACCTGAACGTGCCAGCACGCACGACACCTCTTCATGGTGTCCTCAACTGATGAATGTACAACATGCCACCTAACCCTGGCGGGTTGTTTTCATTCTTTGTATAGGATTCAAGTATAGGAAAGAGTCAGCGTCAAAAATCCCTCGTCCGCAGACTCTGGCCCGTTCTAGCGGTAATCACTGGTAGGTTGGGAAAGACGCTGATTTGTTTGGTGATCACAGGTCGGACGGCAGCAAAACCGATCCAGATTACTGTAGGTAGGAATAGGATGTGTGTCCGCTGTGGCATACTGTACTACTGTACGGAGTACCTGGTACGCATACACCCTTTGGTGTAGTGTGTACGTACAACTGTCGTCTACGCACACAAGTCTACGCTTCTTTTTGAACCCAAGAACGGGCTCACCTTGTAAAATATACCGCATGGATGAAGCTGAGGTGTAGTACTGGATGGAAAAGACCATATGGTGAACTCCTCCTCTATACAGCGAAGGAGCAGCAAGACCAGCCAAAGTCGGGACTCCAGGGGGTCTGGTGGCCGGCAATGATTGGAGGTGAGGACCAGCGTCGACTCTTTCTTGTAGGAGGACTGCGCCCTGGCAGGACTCCGCTGCCAAACTTGCGGCGAGAAACCGTCCGGTATCGTCGCGTGTGAACCTCTTCCTCAGTACGCAGGAAAGCGCGTCGCGGGGCGGAGCTTGCTGTACCTACATAGTATGGGCTCCTGCAAAAGAGGTGTGTGGCGGGACGGGGAATTATGACGGGGTCGTGACGTCATCGACGCACGGAGGTTCAGTTGCGAACCAAACTCCTGACAGCAGATTGACGTTGTATACCGTATATGACACAAGATAACACACTCCCTTGGCCGATTTTCAAAGCTCAATTTCTCAACAGCAGGAAGAGTCACAGCGCCGAAAACGACGGCGTTGGAACCGTCTCGTCGAGAGCTGTTCGAAAACGTATTGTTTCGTTTATGCATCCTCTTCGTCGTGTAGTTATCGAGCTTTGAAAATCGGTCCAGGGGGTGTGTTATCTTGTGTCATATACCGTATGCACATATGCACATGCGACTTGAAACATATTGCTCGGTTACCCCCTGTGCTGTGTACTCGTATATGCTGGGAACGCTACTACTGCTGTGCGCTCTTTCCCCCTCTCGTACCGCGCCCACACGTACACGCTCGCTCTACAGCCGCTCTGGCAGCTGCCGCGCCAACGCTCAGCTGATGCCAGTTGGCATGTATTGACACAAGGTTCAACATCAATCAGATCAGAACAGCTGTTCATGGGGTACGTTTTGTTTTTTCTTCTGAATATGACACAAGATAACACACCCCGGTGATACCATTTTGGAGTTTGAAAATATTATCACCGGGTGTGGTATCCTGTGTGTGGGGGGTGTTATCTTGTGTACCACGGGTGACAAAGTGCAGCTCGCAGGAGCCCCTAAGGGGGGGTGATAAAACAGGGGGTGTGATAGCCCGTCCGAACACCCACGGCGTGTGTTTGGGGGTGTGATAAATGAGGGGGTGTGATAAAAAGGGGTGTGATAGCACGTCCGAACAAGCACAGACAGCGTGTGCTTTGGGGTGTGATGAAAGGGGGTGAGATCAGCAGGAGCAGGAGTAGGAGCGAGCCTCTTGCGTAGAGGTGTGCGCGGGCCCAAAGAAGGAGGTGATCTGCTGTGGCGCCTGCGCTGCTGCAGTCGAAGCAGTTGTCGAAGGAGCGGAGGTACTTGCGGCTGCATTCTGCACGTTCATGTTGTTGGGGGTCTCCATGCGGGGTGTTTCCCCGCACACAGCTGACTGACGTGGTTGTGTGTGTGATTGCCCAGGGCAGATGCTGTCACCCCGGTGATATACCCGGCCGGGTACTTTATCACCAATTTCGGGTACACTTAGAAATCAACGCGCCTGCACCCGCAGGTACCCCCAGGTAGCCGGCGGCATCTCCAGACCCTCTGGTGTAACCGATCGATGCTGGTTACTGGTGTACCCGAAAACAAACGGTCGATTTCGTTACCCAGAAATAAATGGTCATATAATCCCGGCGCCGAAGACTCTAAAACCCGCAGAAAAAACAGTGTACCGCACATACCCGCACGACACACCATGTACCGCAAACCCCAAAGTAGCCACACAAAACCACCAACGCTTGTTGACGGGCACATTGCCTCGAAGGATACCAATCTCCGACAGCCTCCTCCGTAGATCGCGGCGAAAAACCAACCGCCGTGCCCTGTCCCCGGAGGCAGTTAGTTCCTAACCTCTTCCTAACCACACACAACACATATCACCCACGCACAGCAGCACAGCAGCACAGAAGCAGCAGCAGAGCACGGCGGATGGTTTCGCCGCGATCTACGGAGGAGGCTGTCGGAGATTGGTATCCTTCGAGGCACAATGTGCTCGTCAACGAGCGTTTACCGTTGTTGTTGGTGGTTTGTGTGGGTTCTGTGGGGTATGCGGTACTGGTGTGTCGTGCGGGTATGTGCGGTATACGTTTTAATCTGCGGGTTTTAGACTCGTTGGGTGCCGGGATAATATGACAATTTCTGGGTACGAAATATACCTCTTCCGGGTACACTAGTAACCAATATCGGTTACACCAGAGGGTCCTAATTCCAGCGGAAGTTGTACCCGATGGTGTTTTTTTCAGAAACGGGTACAACAACGGTTTTTCGGCCAATCAATCAGCTGACAGCCTGGGCGTGCAAGCGTGTTGATTCTAAGTGTACCCGAAATTGGTGATAAAGTACCCGGGTATACCCGTTTCTGGTCACTGGTCCTAAAAATATCACTGGGGTATGATATCTTATGTACCCCCGGTGATAAATCGATGGTTTGTCAGAAGCGCCCAAAACCAGTTATTTATATTGTCACCGGGGTGTCGTTTTCTGTGGGGGGTGTGCTGTCTTATTATTATGTAGGTAGGTGTGTTATCTTGTGTCATATACGGTATTTGGTTGAAGCTCTGACGTCTTCTGCCGGGCTGTTCGATACGATAGATAGGCCCGACTGTACCCGACAGCTGACGCGACATGTACACTGCAATATGTAGTAGTAGTTCTTCTATGCTCTTCTATGTAGTACATGTTAAGGAAAAATAAATACACACACAGAGAGACTATACCCATTCGAGATATACCCACAGTCGAACGGGATGATGTGGTGGAGTCTTTTCAGTGAGTGGAGGAAAACCGGCTGGGTTCTGGACATATTCCGAGTCTATACACTGATGATCTATACCAACCATCAGTGATGCCAGATGGTGCTAAATACAAAAACATCTGTATAGATAGGTAACTTACATTTTACGATACATACCCTGTAGTTCTCCACTGGCTGGGTCAACGAAAAAAAATCGGGGAGAGTACCTCCGTTGTGTCGTGTTTTGTAAAGTGTAACCTTCACAGGGGACAGGGCGCAGAGTCTATTGACAGCTTGCTGGTTTGTTAGATACTAGGAATAATATTGTAAAAATCATGGAAGATGGAACGAAATCTACAGGAGTACATCATCACTCGTTTTTCAAATCTATCTACAGATTTTTGAGTTTCAAGGGCAGCAGTTTTGTTTCCCGCCGTTTTTTGAATTTAGAAAACGTATTTGATCCTTTGAGGTAACGTATATCAGTGATGTTTACAGTAGATGAGAATGGTACACCTGGTGTACTACTGCCACCTGGTGTACTACTGCTGTAGTTCTATTTTTCAGCAGTGGCACAGAATATCGCCTCTCTGTAGACTGCATAGAGATACTATTGTAGTCTATGTACCTGTAGACACCTTTCTCGGCGGCGGTGTCGAGCAGCATATCAGTAGCCCAACATGGTGTCCCCGGCGGGTGCGGCCTATCGGGCCCCACGTCCTCTCATTTAGAAGTACTTGGTGAGTAGGGGCGATTGGACGAGGTGATTTTCCGCGGGCTACAACCATCGTATATAGTGCTGTACGTTACACAAAAACACGAGTGCGTTCGAGCAAAGGAGCACATGGTATGTAGTAGAGCAGCAGTAATGATGATGGAAGAAAATGGCCGACGTGTATAAGGCATACTCATCATGAAGACGAACGTTGAAACCTTGGGTACTCCGTGAATCCCATGTGGCCGAATATGGCGGCCGAAAAACATATGGGTTGAGCAAACACAAACTCTTCTTCTTGGTCCCTGCTTCGAAGTACTAGTCTATAGACTACTACACACCGTACCCTGCTGTGAGGATGAAAAACTGCTGGAATCCGATTTTCCAAGTTCCCTCAGAAACACGCACAAAAAAAACTCCGTTGCTTCTGTATGTGCGCGAGAGGGTGCGAAAGGAGACGAGCAATAACCGATGAAGCGTTGACCCCGTTGATGTGGGATGAACCGATGAAAGGACACTGCTGGTAGCTGCGGAAACACTCCCCGTTCAAACAAGTTCGTTGGTTCTTCCTAAGATCCTTCGGAGATAACGTTTCATATCAACATATCAACCCTACATGGACATGCCGAGAGGTGAAACTATGGACTTATAGACTGCGTGTCTAAGACATAACATATAATATCCGACTGGCCGTTCTTCGTAAAGAGCTGTGTTGCACAGACAGCTGTTTCGGCAAAACTCCGCCGCCAGGGACGGCTACCGTGTTAGCATCTGGTGCCATACTAACACACTGCTTCAATATGTCTCTTCGCACACACATTCAACAAGCAAGCCTACATCAGGGTTTGGCACAAGCAACCAAAAACCGAAATGTTAAAGTGCCGAACCGTTCTCGTCAATTGCACCCAGCATTACAAGAGAAACATCTAGCCAGTCTGCCTCCGCAATTGTATCATCTCCGGTCCCGTCTGGGAACCCATCCGCATCTCGCAACTCCTGCCATGCCAACGACATTCCGGGGACTTGACCTACCAAGCCAGACAAGGCACCACCACCACACCCCTCGACCGCACTGTTGAAAATGGCAGTACCACTTGCGCCTCCCCTGCCAAGCTCACGGTGGAGATGTGAAGTAGACGGGCTTGATCCGGCCGGTGGGTTCGTTTGCGGTGCAGGCTCTTGGTTCAATGCCCACGAGCTAGGAGATGCCACTGGTTTGACCCCGTTGCTGCAAGGGGTAACCATGACCGAGCCGGTCACCTCCTTGGGAATGACACCTGCCCACGCGATGCCGCCATCTCTTTCCTCGTCGACGACCGGCACATCGTCCTCCTCATGTTGCAAACCGGCGTAGTTGCTAGTGCAGTCGGGGGGGGAGGAGAAAACGCTGAACGCTTGACTCGCGATGATACCGTCAAATAACCTGCAAGGAAGTATTGGCGACCCAGCGGGAGCAAGCAGGGCGAGGGTTCAATGTTGTGTCCACAGCAGCAGCGGAATGGGTTGGGTATGACACCGAGTGCCTCGCAGACGCCCTTGTCCAGCGTTCGAGCACACAATTGGCCTCGACTTGAGCGAAACCAGTGTCGTAATCTTGGTCATCAACACCGATCGAAATGCTTCGAAGCCACCTTCACAGTGTTTCGAAGGGTTTCAGCTATCATGAAAGCCCCCGTTCGGCCGAAACTGACTGGTGGTCGCCAAAAGACGCCCCGAGGGAATGTCACGGCAACCCCCAGCGGTATCGTAGATAAGCTCACCTACGACACCGCTCGAAACTAATTGAAAACACCTCCAATGGGCACGAAACAAAATGCGCTGTGCTTTGAACAAGCCGTCATGCGGCCCAAATCGACAAGTTGTTCCCGAGGTACGCCCCAAGAATGTGGCCAAACCACCAGTTCGGCGTTGTCGTACATTGGGCAGAAACGATCGGTTTCACATGACGACTCGCTGTGTACTCAGGTACGAGTCGGGAAATACGTCCAGTTCCAAAACAGCGAACTTATCGCTCGGTGAGGAGACGGCCGAAAATCCATTGCAGGCTCCCAAGAAAGAGAGGCTGAAACGCTTCGACTCGCGGGAACGACTAGATATCAAGCTGGAAGCAAAGCATTCGCAGATCGACTTCAGACACCCACCGGCCATAAGGGGCGGCACGACAAATCCCGAAAAAAATGAAAATTGGACCGAAGGCGGAAAGGAGAGGTGGAGGACAAAAAGGAAATCGAATAATTAGACCCGATTTTGTTCCTTCAGCGTTAAGGGGGGGTACCGATGGTATATGTCAGCGCCAGCTTTCGCCGATGAAAAAGGCACGCAGGAGTTACATGAGTTCGTGTGTGTAATCGACGCACTGCAATTTAGAACGCCATCGGGCTGATTTCTGGCACGATATTCGACACTCGATTTACCGTCGGTAGGGTGTTTTCCAGAACGTCTCTACGCAATATGTCCATGGCAACCTGACCGTACATCAAAGCCTAGAGTAGCTCATGCGCTCCTCCCCCCGTTTCAGATTGCAAACCCTGTCAAGGGGATATTGCTTCAAACCCCATCACCCAAAATGACACGTATGCAACGTGGGCAACAAAAAAGGTAGGGAGGGCGAAATAAGGTCAGGCCATATACCAGGCACCCTTTTTATAAGGCCGGTTATGGCCCCCCACCTGCCCCCAATAAGGCCGGTCTCCGTAGAAGTGACGCTGGTTTTGACAGCGGCAATGTTGAGGCCGCTATCTTTCTGCAGAGGGTTAAGATAGCAATGATCGCAGCGCATGCCGCACTGCCCACGCGACAGGCGGACTTGACGGAATTTCTCGCATGGGAGGAGTCATGGTAGCGTTTGCTCTGTCGGAGGCTGTCCCGAATATTTCCAGGAGGGTTTTATAGGATAGGGCCGTCCGTGCGGTTACATGTGCCGTTTCAACCGTTTCTCGGGAGTATGGCAGGGATGCATGGTGCTGCTGTGTGCTAGTCGGTCGTTACTTTGGGGTTTCAAAACAATAGCTTGGTCATCATTTTCCTGCCTGTTTTCGAGTGGGGGGGCGGAGGTACGAACTTCCGCGTGCGGAGTTGAGCAATTGAATGCGTTTCGCGCTTGAACTGTTTGCCCTACGTCAGGGGTTCGCGTCTTGGATAACATAAATGTCAACGGACTTGTTTCCTGACATTTCGTTTCTGCGAAACGGGGGGATCTGCCCGGATGCCTGTTCTCTATTTTTCATTGAAGTGTTCATGTTTGTCTGCCGGAATTACAGTATCTTACCAGTTGGACATGTACCTGAGAGACGAAAAAAGGTTGGATGGGAAATTAACTGAACGTGATAGTAAAGCACCGATTCATTTTTACGTACAGCACATATGGCGCTTCGTAAGGCCTACGGCAGGCAAGTAGTTCTTCAACATAGTAACCCTTCATAAGGACGGTATCGGCCGTATGCAGTGTAAACTCAACATAACGCCGGGTTCCCGATATACGGCTGGTCGAATCTCGTAGCACTATGCGGCAATACATCAGGCCCCCAAACTGTACAGTAGGAACGGTGAAGCAGCAGGAGAAGAACCGTAGCGCCGTTTGTTTGTGGCCCAGCGTCCGAGATAACCCGATGGGCTCTGGTTCTTTCGTACGAAGTAATAATTAGGGCATCGCCTTGCCCTGTTCTGCCGGCCTAGTCTCGTCGCGACTTTTCGGACTCTATCCGTGTGCTTCTACGTTCGGTTTCGTCTGCAGCTCACCCTGGGGTAGGTTGCAAGGACGTAACATGATGTCGTTGCCTTCAAAGAGGCGAAGAAAGGAGGTACTGAACAGATGCTATACATTGATATTAAGGCAACAACTACAATGTTGCATTCCGTTTCATCCACAACATGCGGGTACCCGCGGGTTCTAGGCACTCACAAGCAACTTTTAGCGCGTGTTAGAGTTTCTTGAGTCCGCGGAAAATCCTTGCAATCAAGAAAAAGTGCATCTCCAAAGGAACAGTGTGCATATGTCGGTTCATCAAAGACGAAGAGGCATGAAAATGCCGAAACGTTACCATCGTTCAATGTTTTGCCTATAGACAAGGCATCTATTTCTTTCTTTAAAACCCGAAGAAGACAGCTCTATCCCAAAACAACGTGCCTTCGTGTCGGGGAACTGTTAGACAAATCTATGTACATGTGCCGCCGCAAGATACCAGAGCCCGGACGCACCTGCACTGAAAATCATCGCAAAATGCAGACGTCCCACGCCACTCCTCCAAAGGTGGCGCTGGCAGGAAAGAAGCCGGGCGAGACGGATTGTAGACATCCCGCAGCCGGTTGTAGAGTTCTCGAGCTCTGGAATCGTCAATCGCTGCTAGGGCTCCCAGGAGAGAATGCGACATGCGACACCTTTACATGGCGTGAAGTCGGCGGGGGCAGAAAGACAAGAGGACCCCAATGTCGTGTCGCGTATGGCCCGGCCTCAATTCAACACACCATTTAGGAAAGCCTAACAGCCTGTTGGTCTAGAGCCAGCAGATCCTCGTCGCAGGAAAAAGGTGGCAAAAAATAGTTCATCGAAAAACAATGACCTCACTCCTAACGGGACGCCTGGTTCCAGCGGAGGGGTTACCGTCCCCATTGGCTCCATGATGGTGTTTCATGCTTCAATGACTTGTTATTTAATGTCACCGGTCAAAGATATAGAACCCCAATCCTTGGTGGTGCCCCCCCCTACTGCTGACAAACTCCATGTGCTCCCCTCTCCCGCTACGCCCATGGAGAGACAAACCTCTACATCAGTTTTGGAGACACTATACAAGCTTGAGCAACCCCGTCGAGCAAAACTGTAGCTTCGGCCTTGTAGCGCGAGATCGAGGTGTTCGAATTGTACGGTGTGATCACCAACCTGTCTTAGAAAATATTGGTGAAGAAGCACAACAGTGTTCTTAGGTTGCGGACAGCTGCAGCGCGCAACAATAAACCACACTTCTCCAAATTTCCAAGCCTACTGACTACTAATGACTTGTGTGCGTGGCAGAGCACCAGCAGGCAAGCAGAAACGACTCTAGAGGTGTTCTTGTGAACTGTTTGCAGATGTACCCAGCGGCCCGAAAATGCCCTAAACTACCTGATCGTTTGGGTACGTTGACTCGTAGCCGCCGTTCTTCACATGTGTATCCCGACGAAGAAACGGACAATCGGATTGAACGCGAATCAACCTGCTTGGAATTGGGCAGAGGTTGGTTCTTCCATCTACGGCCCCAATTGTCAGTTAAAAATATGTTGTGTTTCCTCCACATTAAACTGCAATTGCACAAATCCTTTATGCTGAGTCCGAGATTTGTTCTGTTCGTTGCGAAACGTCATTGGTTTTACAACTCTGTTTTGTTGTGTGAGGAGCTGGGCGTAGCCGTAAGCAAAAATCGTGTCGAACGGAATAGCCTCAACGCTTCGCTTGTGCGAGAACTCGCCATGGCCACCGATTGCAGCCATGGCATCATTTCCATCTTTGGTGATGTTCATACGGTTGGCTCACCACAGTATCATGCAGCGACACACGCCAGGGTACCGCTCGAATACCTCGACGCAATGCCCGAACCTCTCCAACGCCCCACCAGTGTCCCCGTTCGTTGCTTTTTGAAATGCCAAGTTCCTGCCAGGTACGGAACAGGTTATTGTCCAGACGGAGAAAACACGTCGTGCACGATGAGAGTCATCATTGGAATCTCATACACCACGTGCGCAGCCTAGAATCATTCGTGTGACTGTGCAAAATGGGAAGTACTCAAGAGCCTACGGAGCCTCAGGAATCGCTCGCAAAGACCACAGCAAACGTGCGTATTTTCTTACAGTCGGGAGAATGTTGTCAGGGTTACTCACACGTTGATGAGGAGGCCGCCGATGCCCTTGCGAATGTTTGGTCTGCTCGATAACCAGATGAAAGCCGGCCATGAGGGAAAAAGGGAACCATCACGAGAAGCGTCTATGTAAGCTTGCAGCAGCTCCGATCATAGGGAGAGAGGGATCGCCCAGCAGAGGGGCTGCAGAAAGCAAGGTTCTACGTCATCAGCGACACCGTAGGGGGCTCGGTATAGTGTCGGTATGTGCCTGCTATGGCTATCGGCACTATACCGGGCACCGCGCGCCGTTCACAGCATGGGAGAACTTGAAGGTTCCATAACAGTTCTACGACTTCACTGGTCGTATACCCGGCAGTGACACTATTCCACTGGCCCTTATAGTGAACCCCCTGCTGAATACACATGTCGCATGTCACTCGAAAACCATCCGAAAAAAAGTTGAAATTGACTCACCGATCGACTGCTTCTTGTAGGTGTTCGAAGTCGAGTAGGCCAGCTTTGAGTGCAATCACCATGGCATCAGACACCTCTTCCACCTGTGGGACGTTGCCGTGCGGATTAGCATCGCATCTGCCTTCCTCGCAAGGCTCGTCAGCGCTCAAATGACGGCGGGCCGCACTCTTCTCGCAAGCTTTCTCGAAGACAAGTTCCTCGAATGCGGTTTGCGACTGGGAAAAATAGCGAAATAGGTCTCCTTCGTTCGCAGCTGGGTTGACCTGGATCACAAGGAGCAGGTGGAGAGGATGGAGGGCAGGTCACGTATCCATACACGATCGTAAAGCACTACCAAAACCTCTTACTCGCTCGAAGTCGGAGTGAAATACGTCAAGGTGTCGCCAACGAGGTAGGCATGGTGCCAAGCGCACATCGTCTTGCGCTGTACACAGCGTTGCACGAAGCGTATAAGGTAACTGCTTCTTTCGGTTGAACTTGCTGCCGCTTTTATTGTTACTGTTTTGCCATAAATTATCATTCTGACCGTCCATCACCCAACACGTCGTCTTGAGCACTCTCCAAGTCCACATCCACAACAACAACACTTGACGCAAACAGGTCAGTGCAGACACACCCAAGGAAAGAATAGTCGGTGGCTCAAACTTAGATTCTGGGCAAACGTCAACGAAAATGTTGGGAGCGCTACGATACACCAACGCAATGCCATGACGCTCAATGTCTTGGCTGGTGCGGTCGTGCGCCCATATCAATCTGAGCGTTAACACTGATGTCGTTTGTCGAATGCCTACTGTAGTCTCCTACATGTGTTTGCCGTCGACGATATGAGATAGTGTGACAACTCAGGGCCCCCAACGTCGCTGATGCAACCAAACGTACTGTGTACGCACGTTACCCATAGCCTGGAGTTCATTTCGACGTCTTTGTCGAGATTACGTACCTACCGTGCTTGGTGACTTTATCGAGCTTTCCTCGGCTCTTTCGAGGTACCATAGTGTTTCGGTGGCTTTACTGCGCGATTCCGTATTAGGGTACTTCGAGGAGCCCATGACCTTCCATCGCGGAGAGGCGGGGGGTACTATCCCTGACTGCGAGCTGAGAGCGCCGTCTGGGCCAATCATTTCCACATGTGTGGTACGGGACATACCTCAGGAAGATGTTGACGTCGGGCGGCCAAAGAGTCGTCGTGCGCAGGGTCTAGATTTCCCGAGTACGCCTTGACGGTCTGCTTGTGATGGACTATCTCGGCAAATCCCTGGCCGAGATGCATGAGGGTGTGCGAGGGTTCAGCAGGTAAGAACAACTTCAACAAATATTGACAGTCGGACGAGCATGTTATTATACCGAAACAGTGCTTCACTTCGTGGTAGAAAGACAGCAGACGGTGGACTACAACCGCAGCGTCACTCTGGCGATGAGCGAAACGTCGGACGGGATGAGTGGCATCAAGAACATACGCTGGCACCCCCATCAAGAATTCACACATTTGATTGAACCTGTCTCCGTAAGGAAGCGGTTCCGCAGCTACTAAGCGAATCCATCCACCCTCTGGGGAATACTAGGCGAGCTGCCGGGATGATACCGCACGAGTTGGGCTTGCAAACGTCAACAAACGGCGTGTGTTAGAGGTGGCTTGACGGGAAAGTGCTTAATGAACGCGGATGGCAGGAAATTATTTTCGAAAAGTCGGCCATGCTTGCGGTCTGCTGTACGCACAGCAACGTTCCTGCCCCAAACAACATTTACCTTCAGCCAGCACGTCTCCACCTCACAATTACACCCCACCCCACCAGCCGTGAGTGGATGGGATTATCGACTCCTGTTGAATCGTGAGGTGCTATCATGAAGCTCGTGAACTTTTGGAAGCAGCTGCCGTTGACACCCATATGTATGCCTCGATCAGGGCTGAAATCCTGCTGCTGCGAGAAGCATAGCCAGTGTTTGCGCTCGGGCGCCGCCTACACCATTCAACAGCAAACACAAATGGCCAACCAGTCCACCATACTCAATGCTTCCGTAGCCGTTGGATTGGCCAGCCAAAGGCACTTCGGTGCTGCTGCTACGTTGGCGGTGTCTATACTGGCGTACAGAAAAATCGGGATTCAACCATTCCCTTGCCTGTATTCTTTGTGGAGGTAAAGAAGCGGTCATCGTAATCATACAACTAGTTGCGTCCGTCAGAGAAAGGAGCTCTGGACATTTTTTTTTTTTGTTGTTCTTCACTTCAAATCAGCGCTCACAGCACTAGTACCGGTTATTCCAACCCGTTGTCACACAGAAGAGCCTCTCTCTACCCTCCCCTCCTGCGGTACTTCGCCTTCAATTTTTAATGCGAGAAGAGTTCAGCACTCTCTTCCCTCTGTGTACACACGAACTAGCGCTATCCACTTGGCCAGGAGCGGAAGCGAGAGAAAAACTCACTTTGCAAGAAAAGCTCGCCTACGCCGGGATTCGAACCCCTGACCTGACCTCTAGAAGGTTACGAGGCTACCAACTAGACCACCTGGGCGACCGGCATTACACAATGCTGTAGCCCAGCAACAGGCAATACGTCATACTCACCGCAGGGAGGATGTCAGTTGACCCTCGCTCGATGGAATCAGTCAAAAAGGAGTCCGCAAGCCCCAGGTACTCTTGAAACATCCCCTTAGGCACAGGAATACACACATACATCGCCCCGAGAGGATGTGGGAGGGTCGAGTGAAGACCTTCAGATGGAGTTGGACCACTGCCATGTTTTTAGGTGGTCGACGACAAAAAAATCATGGAATGACCAACTGATCGGGCCTATCAACGAGTAAGAGGGCTGCTCCGACCAAGGGTACCGTACCTCCAGCCGGAATCTAGCTCACCGTGTCTCCCATGAAACCGTAGAAGTAACCCAAGATCGCCCACGCCCTGAATTCATGTTGAGGCGAGGACGGGGTTGGCAGGGTAAGGAGTCGAACGGGAAGGACTACCACGTACCATACAAGATACCGTACCCCTTGGATTAACGCTAAACACTGGACATCGTCAAAATAACGAGGGCGTCAACGCCCGAGAGCGCGTAGAAAAAAATGCAAAACGTGAGCCTTGCCGAAACCGCATCATTCGGTGTCGTCAAACTCATTGATGTGGAGAACTTGAACGTTGCGATTCCGGCAGGGGGGGGGGGTGTACTCATCGTCGTGCATTCCGTAGTCGTTAAACCATTGACCTCGCATCCGTACAAAGCCGAGGCGGAGCACGCCGGGTTCTCACCGGACCAGGCTCTCGTGTTACCAAGCGCGAATCTCCGTGAGGTATTCGGCGAGTCGCGTGGAGGGTGCGCTCATCCTGCTAAGGATGTTCGGCATCTTTTGCTTACTTTCTTGCGTACGGATGGCAGCTGTCTTAGGTAATTTTACTTCCAGAGAAAGTTGTAAGCACTGTGTAACTACCTCGAGGGTGCTTGGCCAATGTAAACCAACGTGGTGCGATCATCCCCTTAGCGCGAAGTGAGGGTTCTCGACCCCGCACAAAATAATCTACTAGACCACCATGGTTACCGCAAAAAAAAAGAGAAGGTAAAAACAAAGCAGAAACCTGATTGCCGAGCTCACGAAGTGATCGCTTGTCATACAACGTCGTTGCCAAGCGACGGAAACCCGACCCCGATGGCGAACACCGGGCGGGGGGGTGGTGCCGGGTGGAGCATACAGTACTACTAAGCCTTGGTGCACTGGACAGCACGATGATGTACATGGCCAAAGAGCATGGCTCGAACGAACCATTACCTGAGACAGCTCCGTGCCACGCAATATATACGACAAAATTACGCTCGGGTCACGGTGCTGAGCGCCCTCCTGGTGCAAAAAGTCCATGTCACTCACGTAGCCACCTCGGCATCCACAGGACCAGAGTAGGCGTCCAGTGCATCTCTCGCAAGTCGGGAGTAATTCGCGACCTATTGTGACAGTGGGGAGGTGTTGCAATTCGCGGGAGGGGTTTCAACTACTTTTGTCGTAGCTCGAAATTGCATCGGTCGGTAGCTGCACGCAGCAATCAGCGGTGGCACTCTGCAAGGGTGAGCACCTTCAATGTGACGAGGAACAACGGTGGTCCTCCTCGTACAAGGCAGGCAAAGAAAAATACCGCACTCCCTCACCGACTCCACAGGGCTTCCCTTCACAAGAGCCCCCACACCAACTGCACACCAAAATGTGCAAGCCGAGGGGCCCGTCGATAGGTGATTTCCCGTGGTGATACCATCATCGGTGAAGAGGGCGCCGAACTGGCCTTGATCGGGGGAGTCGTTCGAAGCGCCCGGCTGGTGTCGGGCAGCGGAGTGAGCCATCATCCTCACCATCGCTCCGCGGATTTGACTTGCGGCAACATTCAAGCGCACAGCAATCCTAGATCAGTCGATTGACTGTACGGGAGGGTACAAGCTTCCATCGCTCGGAAGGATCGATGCCCTCCCTCGACAATACGATAACAACATACGCACGGGACACGATGAGATACTTTTGGCGGCGGTGGGGTCAAGCTACTCCGCCTGTAGTAAACACCATCAACACAGTACAGGCACCTTTGGGTGGTGAGCGGATAGAAGCCCACGCAGCCGAAGAAATCACTGAGGAATGCGTTCTCTCGCATGCCCACGAGACCAGTCGCCGGAGATGCACTTAACCTGAACCTGGTAGACGCGCGTTTGGACGTAGTAAGCTCGTGCAAAACGCTTTCGCTCTGTAGATGACACGCAACACTTCAGGGGCTCTTCAACGTCGAGAGCACTCCTTCAGCCCCTACATGTGGCTTCAATGTACCCCACGTCTAAGATGTGTTTGGGGGTGCTGCGCGACGGTGAAGCTCAATCTGTAGTGTGGCATACGCCGATCAATGCCAATGGGCAGCAATTTCAGCCCGGATTCGTTGTCGTCTTTCCTGCAACCGCGTTTCCTGGACAAAGATACTGTGAGGCTCGGATGCCATGGCGTACGCACAATTTCTGTGACTCTAGCTAAAGCTGACCTGTTGCATTTCCGTCGTAGTCGAAACAAACCACAGCGGCTAGTAAAGACGACTGACCTCTTCAAAGGCAGCATACCGAAGGCCACGAGTTCCCCAGATGACGAGTGGCGTTGTAGAAACTCCGCTGACATAATGCCAGCAGGATCACGTGGATTGTGTTGGTGCAGGTGCTGAGGCTGAGGAAGATGCGGCTTCCGCTTGCTGTACGTGCATTGCACCCCAGATCCTAGGCACCGGCTATGAGTTAAAGGGCGAACATATCGAAAACGATCTTCAGCGAAGGTTGTGCGCGAGCGAAATTTTCGGAGACGTAAGCCGCACCTGCGACCTCTGGGGGAGGAATTTCGAACCTCTGAAACGTTTTACACCGTGTACAACTGAGATAGTTGTATTTGTGCGGCCAATCAACTAAAATCTAGGACTGTTGTGCAAAGAGTTGATTCCATTCAACCAAAGTCTCAGAATTTCGTCCAACTTGTTGATTCCAATCAACTCAAGTCCCAGAGTCTTGTCCAACTAGTTGATTCCGCTCAACTACGGGTAGTTGAACCGTTGCACAACAAACTCAGTTAGTAATCAGCTATAGTTGTGCAGGGTGTGAAACGTTTCCATGAATCACAGAAAAAATAGGAGCCGTTCAGCGAGCATTGCGACCTTCCGACGTTCGTGTTCTGTTGATTAACGCGGCGATACACCACGCGGTAACCGGTTACCTGACGATGAACCTGTTTCTAGGTGGGAGCAAAGAGCTAGGCACGATAAACATTGATACGATATCCAAGCGTACACCTACAGAAAGAGAGTATTTTCGTTCGCATTTTTGAACATTTTGACAACGCTACCTCAAGAGTACCTTTGACGGACACCGGGCTACACTAAGCAGACCTCCCCACATTCCAGCAGGTCTTGTAACGAAGTCGTTTATGGGTATTTCTTTTCCTGTGTATAAGAGTAGTTTGGTTGCGATGAACGCTGCTCGCAGCCTACAACGGACTTGTTCCCGAAATGGTGTGCGCGGATGGTGTGTGCGCAAGTTAGCGCAAGCAAGCACGTACGAGCCATGTTTCTCTGATAGCCCGCGGCCAGACGGGCGACTTGCGGAAGATGATGAGCAGGATGCTCCATAAGTTTTATCGGGGTATTCATCAACGAAAAGCTTTCGAAGACAACGCTGGGGGTCACGGGGAGTACGCCACCTCTCTCCCTTACGACAAACTTAGCGAAGCAGCCTCCTCACCGAAAACGTTAAAAAAAAACGGTGATACCTGTCTAGATACGCCACCGCCTCGGCGTTTTTCGTTTTGTCTGATAGCGCGTGGAAAACTGACAAAGGATCAGCCTTTCCCAAGAGTGCCCGAAACTTACATGGTACATTGCACACCTAGGTGCACTTTTCTTATTTGGGGGAACGTTTAAGGGGGGAGGGAGGGTACGAGGTGACCACCCCCCGCCGAAACGCAAAACAATATACAAGTACTTTCTGACGCTATGAATTCATTGCTAATCTGTCTCAGACTCTTTTCTATGATAGAGATGGATTCATTGCTAATCTGTCTCAGACTCTTTTTCTATGATAGAGATGGATTCTTTGTGTCATATTAAGAAAAATAAAAATGTATACTTGACAAAAATCCCTACCATACCAATCCAGATTTAAAAAGGGCAACGTGTCTTGTTCTTTTTTTGTGCATCTGCGTGCCCCCTACAGCCATGTGCACGCGTTCGCGCTCGCCGCGACTGTGCGCTGTACGGGGTACCGCACCTACATACAGACGACGAGAGGGAGATTGTGGTCAGAGCACCCTGTAGGCCTAGCCCAGGTCATTGCAGCGCAAGGCTATACCCAATTATGTTCTCGTTCAGAAGAATAGACTCGGAGTTCAGCGAAGAGGGGGACAGGGCGGTGAGAAAAAGGGAGGGAGGGTGCAACGGGGCAGAAGACAAGGGGAAAGGTATCAAGAGCAGGAGGGGGAGAGAAGAAGCAAGAGGGACCGGACGTACGATCGGGGGAACACCCAGAACCGGCGGATTGGTTGGCGTGGTTTCGCGTGCGAGAGAGAATGTCGGAAAGCTGTAGGCGGAACGAACGGTAGGCGAAAGAATGTTCATAACACTCTCATCTCAGCTAACTGCGAGCTCCTCCTAGATGACATATATTCCGCGGTTTCCGTCGAGCATAAGGGTTCTTCGTTCACTCGCACGCAGAGGCGCGTTGCTACTCCGGGCTATAATTTCACTGAAAATTGATTCGAGGATGGGTGTGGTGTGCATGATTTGGATGATTGTCGTGTGGTTTCTCCATCAGTAACACGTTCTCAGCGCAGGCATTCTAGTTCACTGTGTTTCGTCTGTGTGCAACAGGAAAAATAGGTTTAACGCGTGCACTATTGAATGCAAACATACGATGAAAAAAAAAAAACATCGGGAAAAATAGAAAAACAAACGAAACTAGGCCCTCCCGGGGGGAGTCTCTAGTCCATAGCTAGCGTGTATGGAGCAACATTTTCGGGCACCCTTGGCTTCTCCCTTTTTTGTTAGTCTGTTGCATACATCTACAACCACGAACTCTATTCACAAGCGGGGTGCAGCTCTTTGGCAGTGCTGCAAACAAGCCAATATCTATACCATCGTCCAACCATCTGCCCATACAACTCCAGTGGGCGTACGCGTCTTGAAATATCTTGTGCGCACACCCTTGGTCACCACCTACTAGACTGTATGGTTGAAATTTAGATATTAATAGTGGGTGTTTGGCCGTGGTTTGAGAGGGTGTGTGTGAAGATGGATAGTGCGATACGGGTGGAACTCGCCCCCCAACCGCTGGTCTTGTCCAACAAGAAAACGGATTGTTCCGAGCCCAAGGTTTAACCCTCCTACAGTAGTACCCAGTCCCTCCGCGAAAAACAAAAGTCGCAAAAATGTTGGTCGTGGGGGCACTTTTTATCCTGAAGCCAAGTCAGCAAATGTTTCCAGTACCAGGCGACGTACAGCTTTACGACCTATAGTAGGGGACACGCGGCGTGGGAGATGGTGTGAAGCAAGTCAGAGGCGAGGAGAGCATATCCTACAGCGTACCACCTCAGCAAAGCATGATGGACAAAGCGTTCTCACGTGCGTTTCACCCCGCGGAGCCTAGGATGACTACGGTGTGGAAAATGGGCAGTTTGAGTGTTGTGTCCCCAAAGTGTCCCCATTGGGCTTCCAGTCCTAGGAGGGTTACGTGGCTCTTGCCAACCGATCTCGATTTCACTGATTTCGAACGCGACCGAGGAAGTACCCAGCAATCACACACAAGACATGTGAGACAAGGGGGCAAGTGTTGCGCAACAGAACATCCGGCAGTTGCCAACCAGGCCAGCGGACACCACGTAGTCTACCTCCACACACCTTCCTTGTCAAGCCAAGACAATAAATTCCACAGCTCGAAACTCAAGACAAATCAGGCCACACGGCGGGTGCTCAAATCAGACAATTGCGGTGCGGAGCCCCCATCGTAGCGCGTATTCCAGGGGAGGATATCATGCGGCAGCGGCACCCGGGGAGTTGATTCTGTGACGGCACCTACATCAGTGAAACACGAATGGTAGGAAATAAGATTTGCGGACGTTTCTAACCGCGGCTTCAGCCTTCGATAGCGCGGTCCTAACAGCAGATCTGGCCGCGCCAACGCGCGCCCCGCTGCTCCATGATGCCGTTCTGGAATATTTGACCAGGTCAGGAATTCGCCCGCCGGCAGACTGTTTTCGGTTTTGGGCTCGGCATATGCCACTGCTGTATTGAATTGTACTCTGGACTTCAGTAGATTATAATACTTCTACCACCGTAGAAACTGAGACCACAGTTGGCAGGTTCCAACAGGTACAAGGCTGGTGTATCTCGTGGGCGATAGCTGTACATACATAGGCCAATATCGATTGTTTCCGAAATCGATCAATTTTCTTGAATCCCAAAAGGAGTAAAGGGGGAGCATCGGACTTCAACAGCAAGATGGCTCATGTCAATACTGCATACATGGCGTCCGGAGTGGGGTAAAGAGAGCACCGCGGCAGGGTGTGATGCAAGAACATGCAAAGAGGACAGATATGGATTGTAGAGTACGCACTGTTCGTTCCTTTCGCACTCCGCGTTTGCCTTTTTCTGATGCTGCGTCTCCTACCGCCGCGGATTCCAGGCCGGCAAACGACTTGAAATTCATGAGAGCCGTATTGTCGCCTAGGAAACGCACACACACACCCTCGTCACAGGCGGGCGGAGAAGAGGCGGTGTATTCGCGCGTTTAGCATTCAAACAGAATGTTGTAGGGCAGTGACCGTGCATCCAAAAGAAGCAAACTTACGTACATACTCTGTACACGGATGGACGTATGTGAAGGTGGGACGGATCGAATGAATTCAGACATGAGCAGCGCGCGTGTGCGTGTTTTTCAAACATTCCAAGAAAGAAGGATACACGTAAGCACACACAGCCAAACCATCACGCAGTACATAATACTGTACGCGTACCTATTTGCACCCACCACAACCGACAATCTCCCACGCTACTGACAGTTTTGCTAAACCGCCCATGGAACACCCATGGGTGACCTATGGGCATGCCCATGGGCGGCCCGTGAAGTGCCCATCGTGGGCACTTCAATCTAGAACTTAGCCACCTTCACATCAACCTAGAGCTTAGCCACCAGCGACAACCTAGCTTGTATCGCGTGGGCTTGGGGTTAGGGTTAGGGTTAGCGTTGGGTTGTTAATCGTTATAGTGCCCGTTCCAAAGCAGATAATCTATTTTCTAGGAGTAAACTGGTTCGGTTCAAGGGCTCTCATGGGATTCCCGTGGGTTGTCCATAGGCCGCCCATGGGCTGCCCACGGGCTACCCATGGGCCTAAAAAGGGGTGCCCATGGGCGCCCCATGGGTGACCCATGGGTGACCCATGGGAGTCCCATGGGTCGTTTGGTAAAATAATAGAAAGTGTGGAAGACCCACCACCGACGGTGGGGAAACAAACCAAATCAAAAACAGACAGATGAACGGAATATTTCGAAACGAACTCACGAACTCACGTCCGCAGCGACCGGGGTGCAGACCTATTTATCGTAACTATATGTTCTACGTTCATACAACGTCGTTCTATGTTCGGTCTCACGTTCCGACTTTGTGCAAGCTGTGCTGCTGTGGGTCGTAGGACCACACACAGCGTTTGTTTGACTGTGCCTCACGAAGGGTGAGAGCCAGGGAGGAGGTGTAGCAATGCAATATGAACAGCCAAGAACAGATCAGCAGCTGTATACAAAAGCACAGCAGCAGCACAGCGGCACAAACGTGGGAGGCGATGGCAGCAGAAAAGAGAAAACCAACCAACAGCCGGTGGGTGTTGTTCTGAGTTGAAGAGAGGGCAAATGGTACCGACAGAAGAAGCGACTCGAGCCACAACGGCGTCCCACCCGATAGATTGCGACAATACTTGAATGGCCTACCCGCTTTACGCAGCGGTTCAGGCCTTTCGCGCGAGCGGGCGTTTTTTGTTGTGTTTCTCCAGCGTGCAGCAAAAGCGCAACCACGGAGTAGCAGACGTGCGTTTTCGAAGCTGCTGTATACGGATAGCTGTGACCAAGCAAGGTGTTCTTCGCTGTTCTACCCGCTACAGCTGTGCTAGAAAGAAAAAAATGTTGATACAGCTGCTTCAAAGAACATGAACGACTCAAGTAGAACAGTCGCCTGGAAACAGAAGGGAAAAGAACACCCGAACAGCCTCCACCGCTAACGACCAGCCAACACAGATGTATAACTATTCATACCACACCTGCAAGGCGCCAGGCCGTCGCACTTCCTCTTCTTTCGCCCGCATTCACAGCAGCTCCTACGCATCCCAAGGTTGTTCGTAACCACGTTCCCCTCGTTCCGGTAACTGAAATCCATGGTAGAAGTCTCTACCTCGTTTCCCGTTTCCTGCGTGCATGGTTAAAGCGTTGAGGTTTTCTCTTGTGCAGGGTAAGTGACGGCTCTGTCACGACGTTGCAACGGACGCGTAGCAAGTTTTAAAATGGCTGTCTGTGCCATCGATGGATCACGGTACCCACTCGTACGCACTATACGGCATCTTCGGACGACGCTGCAGGGTATGCCCCGTCGAGAATGCACATATCCCTAGTACAGCAATGTACTGCTGGGAGATGACGAAGCAAGAAGAGATATGCGAGCCTTTTCCAACCCATGAAGGAGGTCCTGCACGGCAGCCTGCGAAGTTCAACTGTCGTGTTGCTAGCGTGTAGTCCAGAGTACAGCAGCATGTTGCACAGAAAGTTTATGTCTATCAAAGAAGCAGACGCATGGACAAACCTGAGGTAGGGCTGGAGACAACGGGGCGAATCCCTTCGGTGAAGGTGCAGAAGACGGCCAAAGGCGGGACGTCGAATATGCCGATGGTGTTCAACAGAGAGCGTGGCGGTTCAGCGGTGCCGATCAGAACAAATAAATGCTCATGTCACACGTTTGTACAGCAGCAGGACGTACGACCTCCGCCAGTTGTACTGCGAAACTTCAGGACAGAAGCCGTCCTGTATCTGTATGATCATATGCCGATGCCTTCCTCGGTACGCACGAGAGCACGTCGCGTGTTGCGTCCTGAGCGAGGTTCCCTCACCCGCCTCCAAAAGTTGCGGCCAAAGTTGCGGGTTTTTTTCGGCCAAATATGCTTACGTCGACGTCATGACGTCATGTTGTCACAACGCACCAATCACCAATCACCAATGCAGCAATGCACCGAACCAAGGTTCAGATTGGGAACCAAACCCAACCAACATTCCCTTCTTCCCTTCATTCCCTTCTCAGCTTCTCAGTTTTCAGCACTTCAAATTTCTGTGCATACGGTTACACGCTGCGAGATGTAAATAAACGCCAAAGGCCATATCCCGCCGGCCTGCACCAAACACGCTGCACTGACAACTTCGTCCCGTCCCGGATGTTGGCATCGTCTCGGCGTTCGCCTTGGACCCCGGTGCAAACATCGTGTGCCAACCCCGAGCCTGCCGAGAGAGGGGAAAAGCTCTACAAAGAAAGTCGCTATTGCGTGTTGGAAAAACAACACTATCCGAGATGCCGGATAACATTCACACTTTGGGCTGTAACCTCCCTGCAACCCCCCCCCCCGCCCAGGTTGTAGTCGGTGCCCCCACCCCCCAGGCTGTAGTCGGTGCCCCAACCTATACCCACAACCTTCCTCTGGCCGCCAGTGTAGATGGACGCGGACGCTTGGAACCAACACCTAGTGGACCGCCGCCAGCCCAAGTCTATGGTCGGTCTCTCCGTCTGTCCTCATCTCCCCCGAGAAGATGTCGATTGGGCTCGTGCGGCGGCGCCCTCAGCTGCACAAAACACCGAGTGGGCGGACGCTCTGCGCATATACGGACGGGGACAGCAGTTCTCTCGATTGCCGTGACATGCTCCCAACCAGGACGCTCGCGAGGCCGGCGCACTTTTTGTCCCAGACATCACCGCTGTGTCACAAAAGGTGCTACATAATCTCCCTGGATGATTCGGGCGCTTTCCATCTTTCTGAGATTCTTCAAAGACAACCATGAAGCGCTTCTAGCATACATGGACCTATTCACGAGAACAACCCTTGCACATTCCCAAACACACTCCACACACTCTTTCGGTCCCATCTCTGATTGATCGGTTCTCGCAAAGAGCTGCAGTGCACAGCTGTTTCGGAAAAATCCACCGCCAGGGACGGCTACCCTTTTATCATCAGGTGACAAACAATAGGTCTCATGTGTACGCTGTCACACCAATGGGGCTTAGTGTAATTGTGGGTGTAGAAAATGCCTCTTCGCACACAGATTCAACAGCGACAACCTGACCTAAAAGCGTAAACATTACAGCGCCGGGTCAATTTGGTCAAATGCTCCCAACATAGCATGAGTAACATCTAGCCAGTCTGCTGCGGCAATTGTATCATCGCCTGTCTCCTCTGGGACCCCATCTACCTGTGTCAACTCCGGCAATCTCAAGGACATATCGGGAACTGGGGCCACCAAGCCGGCAAGCACTCCACCACCACACCCCTCGACCGCACCGCTGTAAATGTCAGTACCACTTCCTCCTCCCGTGTCCGGCCCACAGCAGTGGACATGTGAAGTGGACAAGCTCGGTCCGACAGGTGGACCCATTTGTGGTGCAGGCTCTTGGTTCAATTCCCACAAGCTAGTAGATGCCATTGGTTTGTCTCCGTTGCTGCAAGGCGCATCCATGATCGAGCCGATCGCCTTCTCAGGAATGACACCCGCTGATATGATACTGCCATCATGTTCCTCGTCGACAACCTCCAGATAGTCCTCCGTGCAATTAGTTTGCTGCTGGTCGGTATTGTTGCTAGTGCAGTCGGATGGGGCGGGGAAAAGGTTCCGAGCTCGACTCGCGATGATACCCTCAAAGCACCTGCAAACAACGCATTGGTGATCCAGTAGGCGCCAGCACGGGCGAGGTTTGAATATTGTGTCAAAAAATGGGTTGCTTTTGAAACGGAGGGCCAGGCCGAGGTCCTCGCCCAGCGCTCGAGCACACGTTTCGCCACAGCTTGATCGAAAAACGTGTCGTCGAAAATGGTTACCACTCCGCTATTCTTAGTGTTACGACTCCGTTATCCTTAGTGCGTAGCTTCTGGAAGGCTCCTTTGTATTGATCTATTTATTGTGGCTCGTACCCTGCTCAGCTTGTGTTTTCAAGTGTCTCGTCGTGCATAGTAGGCCTCTCGCCCCTCTGGGTGCCCCATTTTTGCTTCTGTCTGTTCCTCACTTTCGGATCTAGGTTTTAAACACGGGCGCTCATTTCGCCGCATTCTAAGGGGAGGAGGAACGAGGAGGAACTGATCAGACGTCAAACATTGTCACTTCGGCATCAATAACGACGTTGCACTACTTGCACAACAAACGTTTAGGATATTAAGGTTGACTACAGGCGTCGTAGACCATGGCTTCTGAGTGCTTACAGGCACCTAGCATACACTCCCGAAAGCTGTCCTTGCCATCAGAATATGTGCACTTCCAAAAAAATCAACAGATAAAGTTGATCGAAGGCGAACAGGCATAACAAAACCAAATACCATCGTTCAATGTTGGCGCAGGAAATAGGGTGTCTAGGTTGATAATACAAATCAGAGATATGAACTATGCTATCGCCTAAAAATGTTTTCGTGTCGGGGAAATGCTGAACAAACCGTTCTGCATGTGCCATGGCAAGACATCAACCCCCCACGTACCTGCACTGGAAATCATCGCAGAACGAAGACGTCCCATGCCACTCTTCCAAAGGTGGTGCTGGCAGGAAGGAAGCGGGGCGAGAAGGATTGTAGACATCCCGCAGCCGGTTGTAGAGTTCCCGAGCTCTGGAACTCTTAATTGCTGCTAGGGCTCCCAAGATAGAGTGCGAAGCGTGACACCTTTACATGGCGGGAGGTACGAGGGCGGCAGAAAGACAGGAAGATGACTCTAATGTCGTATCGCATATAGTCTCAGTAGACGACACCTGTACCAAGAACGCCAGATACATCTATGGTCGCTTCTGTAGAGGCAGGACGATTGTCGTGGCAGGAACATGCAGCACCAAATCTTCACATTGAAGAACAATACTGACTGTTTCAGGAGCATTCTTCTTGGCATACAGATTCACGGCGCAGCTTACTTAGACCTTGCCACGGCCACCGATCGCAGGCAGAGGTTAAATGTCATGTTTGGTGATGTTCATACGATTGGCTCACCATAGCATCATGCAGCGACACACGCCAGGGTACCGCTCAAATGCCTCGACGCAATGCCCTAACCTCTCCAACGCCCCACCCGCGTCGCCTTTCCCTGCCTTTTGAAATGCCAGGTACCTGCCAGATTCGGAATTAGTCATTGCAGAGATGGAGAAAACACGTTCAGCACAACGTGAGTCGTCATTGGAATATCATACACCTTCTCCACAGCCTAGAACCATTCGTGTGATTGTGCAAAAAGGGAGGTACTCATAAGAGCCTACGGAGCCCCAGGAATCGCACGCAAAGACCAAAGCATACGTGCGCGTTTTCCCCACAAGCGGGACCGTCTTCTCACGTTTACTCACATGTTAATGAGAAGGCCGCC
The DNA here is from genome assembly GCA_000310025.1 of Ectocarpus siliculosus. NCBI lineage: Eukaryota > Phaeophyceae > Ectocarpales > Ectocarpaceae > Ectocarpus > Ectocarpus siliculosus. The sequence goes on from FN649757.1 coordinate 440,783, forward strand.
GATGCCCTTGCGAATGTTTGATCTGCTCATCATCCAGGTGAAAGCCGGTCATGAGGGGAAAAGGGAAACATCGGGAGACGGGTTCGTGTAGGCCTGCTTAAACTCCATGCTGACATGATCATAGTGCGGATTGACGGATCGCCCAACAGAGGAGTTGTAGAAAACACGGTTCTACGTCATCAGGGATGCCGTAGGGGGCTCGCCATAATGAAGGTATTTGCCCGCCGAGGGCTATCCGCGCTAACCGGGCACCCGGCACTGTTCAGAGAATGAGACACCTTGAAGGTTCTACACATGTTCTACGATCTCACATGCCCTTTTATTGAACCCCCTGTTGAATACACACGTCGCATGTACTTGAAAACTATCCTTGAAGGGAACTTGAAATTTGCTCACCGATCAACTGTTTCTTGTAGGTGTTCGAAGTCGATCAGGCCATCTTGGAGCCCCATCACCATAGCATCAGAGACATCTTCCGCCTGGGGGGCAGCGCCATGAGGGCTACCACCGCCTCTGTCTTCCTCCCAAGGCTCGTCATCGCTCAAATGACGGCGAATCGAACTCTTCTCGCAAGCTTTCTCGAAGACAAGTTCCTCGAACGCGTTAAGCGACTGGGAAAAATAACGAAATAGATCCCCTTCGTTTGCAGCTGGGTTGACCTGCATCACAAGGAGCAGGTAGAGACGGTGGAGGGCAGGTCTCGCATTCATACACGATCGTACAGTACCACTAAAACCTCTGACTCCTTCCAAGTTGGATTGAACTACGTCAAGTTCTCGCCAGTGAGAGAGGCATGGTGCCAAGAGCACATCGCCTTGAGGTGTACGCAGCGTTGCACCAGGCGTGTAGAGTAACTCCTGCTTATGGTTCAACGTGTTACCGTTTGTACCGTTGCTGTCTTGACAGCACATCATTCTGACCGTTCATCACCCAATACGCCGTCTTGAGCACTCTCCCAAATCCTACTCCACAAAAACAGTTGACGCAAACAGGTTAGTTAGTGCAGAGACACCAATAGAGAAAGAACAGTCAGTCGCCGAACCTAGGATTTGGGCGAACCTCGACATACATTTTGGGACACCAAAAAAATACCATGTCTCCTAATGTCTTGGTTACATGTAGTGCGGTCGCGCGCTCATGTCGACCTAAGCGTACGCGCTGATGTCGTTTGTCGACTGCCTACCATTGCCTTCTACACGTGTTTGCCGTAGACGATATTGGATAGTGTGAAAAATCCAGGCCCCCAACGTCGCTGATGCAACAAAACGTACCGTGTGCGCACGTTGCACAAAACCTGGCGTGCCTCTTCTTCCGTGTTCGTCGAGATGAAGTACCTGCAGCGCTTGGTGACGTTATCGTGCTTGCGTCGGCTCTTTCGAGGTAGGTGTTTCGATGGCTTTACCGCGCAATCCTCTGTACTGCGAGGAGCTCATGCCCGTCCATCGCCGAGAGGCGGGGGGTACCATCCCTGACTGCGAGCTCATCAAGACACACCTGCGGAGGATCCCCACGTCGGGAGCCCAAAAAGTCGATGTACGCAGCGTCGAGATGTCCCGTGTACACCTTGACGGTCTGCTCGAGACGGATTATCTCGGCGAATCCCTGGCCGAGATGTACGAGTGTGTACGAGGCTTCATCAGGTAAGCAAGATATAGGCCGTTGGACAAACGCCATCATAATATCAAGGCGGCCGAGATTAGTCAGACCGCACCGCCGGTTCATTTTGGCGATGAAACGTGTGGTGGAATAGCCGGACGCATTGAGCGGCATGAAGAAACAAATGGTGTCCAAATCGAGATGCACACATCTGAATGAACCAGTCTCCACAACGAAGTGATTCCGTACCTACGAAGCGCATCCATCCGCCGGTGTGCATACTAGGCGAGCTGCCGGGATCATCTCGCCCGAGATGGCTTGTGAAACGTCAATCCAAGGTGCTAGCGCCAAAGGTTGCTTGGCGCGTAGGGGAAAGTGCTCGTCGGGCGCAGGACGGAAACAATATTGCATTCTTTCTTTCGGGATGTCGGTCATGCTTTCAGTCTACTGTGCGCACAGCAACGTTGCTGCCCCCAACAACATCTACAGCCAGCACGCGCGGGCCTCAAACACCAACGCTTGCATCGACCTCAACCTCTGGCCACTTTCAGCGGTGCGGCCACAGATCACGCCCTCGGAAACCTCGGTCCTAGTTCACAAGGACGGGGACGAGCTATTCTTCGTGCCGAACACACATGGCATCAACCCTCGCGGTTCTCCAGCAGCAAACGCTGCATCGGCTATGCCTCCCCACGCCTACCGGCCCTACGCAAGCTGGGAATCCTGTTAGATCATGAAGTACTACCCTGGAGCGTGTAAACGGTTGCGAGCCGCTGCCGTTGACGCCCATATGTATGCGTCGATCAGGGCTGAAACCCATTTCTAGCATAAGAATAGCCATTGCTTACGCTCACGCGCGGCCTACACAACACAACGGCAAACACGAATGGCCGACCAGTCTCGCGATAATCACTGATTCCGTACGTGGCCTGCTGATTGGACAACCAAAAGCACTGGGTGCTGCTGCTACGATGGTGGTACTGGCGTACAGAAAACCCGGTATTCAACCATTCCCTTGCCTGTATTCGTTGTGGAGGTACAGTAGCGGTCATCGTGCCCATACAACTAGTTTCGTCCGTCAGGGAAAGGAACTGTAGACAATAGACAAAGCCGTAGCCTAACAGAAGGTGATGACGTCATACTCACCGCAGGAAGGATGTTCGTCGACCCTCGCTCGATGGAATCAGTCAAAAAGGAGTCTGCAAGCCCCAGGTACTCTTGAAACGTCGCCTGGAGCACAGAAATACACACGTACATCGCCCCGAGAGGATGTGGGAGGGTCGAGTGAAGACCTTCAGATGGAGTTGGACCACTGCCATGTTTTTAGGTGGTTGACGACAAAAAAATCATGGAATGGCCAACTGATTGGGCCTATCAACGAGTAAGAGGGCTGCTCCGACCAAGGGTACCGTACCTCCCGCCGGAATCTAGCTCACCGTGTCTCCCATGAAACCGTAGAAGTAACCCAAGATCGCCCACGCCCTGAATTCATGTTGAGGCGAGGATGGGGTTGGCAGGGTATGGGGTCGAAAGGAAAAGACCACCGTGTACCATACAAGATACCGTACCCCTTGGAATGAGGTCAAACACTGGAGCTCGTCAACGTAACGAGAGTGTCAATGTCCCAGAGCGCGACGTTAGAAATGCTCGATGTAAGCCTTGCCAAAACCGTACCGGTTAGTACTGTCAACCTCTTTGATATGGAGAAATTGAACCTTGTGATGCCACAACGGGGGGAATGGCATCATGGGTGGCATACGTTACTCTATAATCCTTTGATTCACTGGACCGCCAAATATGTTTGAAACGGTTATGGTCATGCAATGATTGTTGTGGCGAAACCGTATGGCTAGCACGAGCCATGATCTGCAACCGATACGTGCCACGCGATACATGCGACAAGACTTGTAACGGGTCACGGTACGGGATGCCCTCGTGTAGAAATTATTCGTGTAACTCACATTGCAACCTCGGCATTCACAGGACCAGTGTAGGCATCCAGTGCATCTCTCGCAAGTCGGGAGTAGTTCGCCACCTTTTGTGACACATTGGGGAGGTGTCGCAGTTCGCGGGCGATGTTGTGACTGGGTGCTTCCGTCGTAGCTTGCCATTGCATCGGCCGGTAGATGCACACAACTATCAACGGTGGCACCAAGCAGAGGATATGCGCCTACGCGACGTGGAACAACGGTAGGCCACCAAGCACAACACCTTCCTCTCACCGATTCAACAGGGCTGCCCTTCACAAGTGCTCCCACACCAACTGCACACCAAAACGTGCAAGCCGAGGGGCCTGCCGACAGCTGATTTCCCGTGGTAATGCCATCCTCGGAAAAGATGGCGCCGAACTGGCCTTGATCGAGGGAGTCGTACGAAGCGTCCGGCCGGTGTGGGGCAGTGGAGAGGGTCATCATCCTCACCATTTCTCCGCGGATGTGACTGGCGGCAACATTCAAGTGCACAGGAATCCTAGATCAGGCGCTTGACTGCACGGGAGGGTACGACCTTCCATCGGTGGGACAAAACCCGGTGGCCCCCATCGTCAGTACATTGGCAACACACACGTGGGACCCGAGGATGCTTTTGGTGGCGATTAGGTCAGCTACTCCCCCTGTTGTGTGTACCATCAACGTGATATCTGCACCTTGGGGTGGTGAGCGGCAAGAAACCAACGCAGCCGAAGAAGTCGCTGAGGAAGGTGTTTTCCTGCATGCCCACGAGACCAGTCGCCGGAGATGCACTCAACCTGAACCTGGTACAGTAGACGCGCGTTTGGACGTGGTGAGCTCGTGCAAAAGCTCTCGCCCGATATGACACGCAACAATTTGGGGGCTTTTCAACGTCAAGAGCACTCCTCCATCTCATACATGAGGCTGCGATGTACCCCACGTCTAACATGTGTTTGGAGGTACTGCGCGATGGTGAAGCTCACTCAGTGTGATATACGCCATTCAATGCCGATGGGCAGCAATTTCAGCCCGGATTCGTCGCTGCCTTTCCTGCAACCACGATACATTTAATCTGCTACGACAAGGCTCGGACACAACGGCGGACACACTGGTTTCTGTGACTCTAGAAAAACAGGACTTGTTGCATTTCTGTTGTAGTCGAAACAAACCACCGTGGCTAGTAAAGACGACTGACCTCTTCAAAGGCAGCATGCCGCAGGCCAGGAGTGCGCCAGATGACGAGTGGCGCAGTAACTCCGTTGACTGCATGCCAACAGGACCACGTGGATTGTGTTGGTGCCGGTGCTGAGGCTGAGGCTGGCGCGGCTTCCGCTTGATGTAGGTGCATTGAACCCCAGATGCTAGGCACCGGCTATGAATTACATCATGAAAAGGGCGAACATATCGAAAACAACTTTCAACGAAGGGTGTGCACGAACGAAATTTTCGAAGATGTAAGCCGTCCCCCCCACCTCAGGAGTAGGAATTTCGAAATTTCGCAACGGTTTCATGAATCACAGGAAAAATACGAGCCGTTCAGCGAGCTTTGCGGCCTTCCGACGTTCGTGTTGTGTTGACTAACGCGACAATACACTTTGCGGTAACGGCCACCTGGCGATGAGCTTGTTTTTAGGTGGGAGCAAACAGCTAGGCACGATAAACATAGATACAATATCCAAGAGTACACCTACAGAGAGAGACAGCAGTACTTGCTTGTACATGTTATAAAAACTGACAATGCTACCTCGAGAGTACGTTTGACGGATACCGCGGTACACTAAACAGCAGACCTCTCCGTATTGTCGGCAAGTTGATTGTGGGAATTTCATTGTCTGTGGAAGGATAGTTTGGGTTCGATGAAGGCTACCCGCAAACTAAAACGGATTTTTCTCCCGAAATGGTGTGCGTGAGTGGTGCGTGCGCAAGTTAGCGCAAGCAAGCACGTACGAGCCATGTTTCTCTGATAGCACGCGGCGAGACGGGCGACTTGCGGAAGAGAGTGAAGAGGATGCTCGATGAGGTTTATCAGGGTATTCATCAACGACAAGCTTTCGCAGACAACCTTGGGGGTCGTGGGGAGTCCGCCACCTCTCTCCCATGCGACACACATAGCGAAGCAGCCGCCTCAGCGAAAACGCATCAGCTCAAATATCGGGGATACCTGTCTAGATGCGCCACCGTCTCGGCGGTTTTAGCTGATAGCGCGTGGAAAAATGACAAAAAGGAAGTTCAGGCATTTCCAAGCGTGCCCGAAAAAAATGATATACTGCACACGTAGGCACCCTTTTCTTATTTTGGACAATTTCTTGGATGGGAAGGGTACGAAGTGACCACCACCCCCGAAACGCCGTAATAATGACTTTTTTGAGGCGCATAGGAGGGTTTAAAAGCGGGTGATTAGAGGGATAGTGATGTACGTTGTACTGCAATAAAAAAACAACACAATCTTGCACTGGCGGGCAATTTGCACGAGAGTGTGTCCGGTGTCTGTCTGTGCCGCGATAAATACCCAGGAGATTGGAGCCCATTTCACCATCTAGGCACCAAATTGCAATATCAGACTTGTGCATAACAAGTAGCATTTTGAACGAGCTGCCCCAACTGCTACCTTTTCAAGCCGTGGTCGGTGCGTCGAGGTAGCACAGCATCTCTGTCGACATAAATGTCAGATTGTATCCAAGACCGAGGAGGAGGCTTGCTTGGAACCAGACGTACGTAGGCTCACGCAACAGACATCATAAACCCGGAGTCAGACGTGGACAAGGGGGGAGGGCGACACAGCAAGATGGGAGCAGAGTGTGCCGTATACTACTGCTGTTAGCTATCGGCGGAGGAAGCGAGAGGAGAGATACACGTTTAGTTGGTTGGGTCTCGGCACCGCTTGCATATTGTATTGTTTGCAGCGGGCGGCAGTGGGCTTGGCGAGGCACATCACACCATCAACACACGCTCGTTCGTAGGCACCACCATCGACGATGTATGTACTGCTGGTTTGCTGTCTACACATGTGTGCGAGAGGGTGCGTGTCGCCCCTACTGCTGCTGTTAGCCTAGCGGTGGAGGAAGCGAGAGGAGAGAATAACAGTTAGGTCGCGATTCAACCGTGCCTGCTTGTGGCAGCGACCTTGCTTGGTTGGAGAGAGAGGCAAATCATCACCAAAAACACGCTCCTACTGCTGTAACACCACCATTCATTGACGATGAGTGTACTGCTGTACACCTCTCTATACATGGCTGCGAGGGTATCCGTGCCCTCCCTGCTAGTTAGTCTGGTCACCCATCACGTGCTGTTGAGTTGAGTTGCACACCAGACACCACCCTCTCTCTATCTGATGATGGAACACCATCCCCCCTCTCCTGCTGCTGATGATGAACGCCACCCTCCCTCCCTAGTTGATGATGGAACACCACCTCGCCTCTCTAGCTGATGATGATGAACGCCACCCCCCTCTCCAGCTGATGATGGAATACCACCTCGCCTCTCTAGCTGGTGATGAACACCACCCCCCTCTCCAGCTGATGATGGAATACCACCTCGCCTCTCCAGCTGATGATGAACACCACCACCCCTATTTTGCTGATGGTGATAAACACCACCCCCCCCGCCCCCTCGGTGTTTGCCATCGGGGTTGGGTTTTCGTCGCTTGGCAACGACGTTGTAAAACAAGCCGCCCCCCCCGGTGTTTGCCATCGGGGTTGGGTTTTCGTCGCTTGGCAACGACGTTGTAAAACAAGCCAATTCACTTCGTGAACTCGGTCACCAGGTTACCGTTTTTTTTTTTTTTCCTCGTTTTTTTTTGGCGGTAACCATGAATGGTGGTCGAGTAGATCATGTTGTGCGGGGTCGAGAACCCTCACTCCGCGCAAGGGGGATGATCGCACCACGTTGTGTTAAAATGGTCAAGCATCCTCGAGGCAGTTACACAGTGCTTACAACTGTCTCTGGAAGTGAAAGCACCAGAAAATAAATTAAGTCATACGTAGCTGTCATCCGTACGCAAGGAAGTAAGCACAAGATGCCGAACACCGTTAGCAGGATGCAGCTCACCCTTCATGCGACTCGCCAAATACCTCACGGCGGAAGCGCTTGGTGATGTGAGAGCCTGGTCCGGTGAGAACCCGGCGTGCTCCGTCCCGGCTTTGTAGGGATGCGAGGTCAATGGTCACGGCATGCACGACTATGAGTACACCCCCCCCCCCCCCCTCTACAACGTACGAGCCTACAGCAGGTACTTTTTTCCACCAAAAAGCTATTCCACCTCCCCATCTACTACAGTACTGTGGTATACACTGAGACCAAAGTGTGCAAGTTCCAACGGGTAGGCTGGTGTATCTCGTAGGCGATTGCTGTAGGCCAATATCTGGGACTCCGTATTGGTTGTGTTCAAATCGATCGAAAGATCAAATATCTTAAACCCAAAAGGAAGAAAGGAACATCAGACTCCAAACAGCAAGATGGTTCATGTCAATATTTAGTGCATATCACACCTGCAAGGCGCCATGCCGTCGCACTTCCTCTTCTTTCGCCCGCATTCACAGCAGCTCCTGCGCATCGCAAGGTTGTTCGTGACCACGCTCCGGTAACTGGAATCCATGTTCGAAGTCTCTACCTCGTGTCCCGTTTCCCTGTGTGCACAAGTTTTAGAAACGTTGGGGTGAACAGGGTAAAAGTTGTTGCTCTATCACGACGTTGCAACGAACGCGCGGCAAGTAGTTGAAACAAAAGTCTGTGTGGGCCATCGATGGATCATGGTACACTCGTGCTTCGTACAAAACCATGGTATTGTGAACCGGTCGCCCCAGTGGTCTAGTTGGTGTCCTCGAAACCTTCTAGAGGCCAGGTCAGGGGTTCGAATCCCGGCGTAAGCGAGCTTTTCTTGCATAGTGAGTTTTTCCCTCGCTCGGCTCCTGGCCTAGTGGATAGCGCTACAGTTGTTCGTGTGTACACAGAGGGAAGAGAGTGCTGAACTCTTCTCGCATTAAAAATCGAAGGCGAAGAACCACAGGAGGGGAGGGTAGAGAGGGGCTCTTCTGTGTGAAGACGGGTTGGAGTAAACGGCACTAGTGCTGTGAGCGCTGATTAGAAATGGAGACCAAAAAACAAAAAAATACTGCATCTTCCGACGACGCTGCAGGGTATGCTCGGTGGACGCACAGATGTCATTTCAGCAATGTACTACTAGGAGATGAGGAAGCAAGAGGAGAGATGGGCACCTCCTCCAACCGATGAAGGAGGTCCTGCACTGCAGCATGCTAACCTTACATGTACTGCTGTAGCCGCCGGCGGACAAGTTCAACTTATATGTTCCAAAACTACAGCAGCAGTGTTTATACAGAAGAGAGTTTATGTTTGTCAAAGAAGCACACGCATGAACAAACCTGAGGTAGTGCTGGAGGCAATGGGGCGAATCCCTTTGGTGAAGGTGCAGAGAGAGACGGCCAAAGGCGGGATGCCGAATACCAATGATGTCCAACCGAGGTGGCGGCGGTTCAGCGGCGACGATCAACAACTCTGCTCATGTCACAAGTTCTGCCAGGTGTACTCCGAAACTTCGGGACAGAAGCCGTCCTGTATCTGTATGATCATATGCCAACCCCTTCCTCGGTACGCACGAGAGCACGTCGCGTGTTGCGTGCTGAGCGAGGTTCATTCACCCGCCTCCGAAAGGGGTGGGTAGCCAAAGTTGCGGGACTTTGGCGGGGATAACATGCTTACGTCGACGTCATGACGTCATGATGGCCACAATGCACCGATTTCACAGAGGCACAGAGCCTGCGAGCACCGAGGTTCAGATTGGGAACCAAACCCAACCAAGGTTCCTTTTCAGGTTTTCAGGTTTTCAGGCGTTCAGCGTTTCAAATTATATTTCCCTGCGTGCGTTCATGCCATGCCCGTAGTCGTTAGATATCCCGCCGGCCTGAACCAAACACGCTGCACAGACATACTTTGTCCCGTTCCCGGATGGTGGCATCGCCTCGGCGTTCGCCCTTGACCCCGGTGTAAACATCGTGTGCCAAGCGTGCCGAGACTCAGAAGCTGGACTACTGTACGCATGTAATGCTGGATCACCTATAGTCTATTGACTATCCCACATCCCGATCACGACATGGAAACACTGAACCCGCCGCTAAACCGGCGATCCACCGACGCCACGACAAACCAGAATCGACCCGCGAAGAATACGGTTTCCGTTAACTAGCATGGCTCGCCCTACATACAGCAGTAGAATGCACCTTCCTTCGCAGATCCCGCGTGCACCCAAAACTACAAGCTGGGGGCGGGGAGTTGGGAGGATGAGTTCGTCTTGGAGCCGATTCCTTCATTGGACCTGCAGCCCGATGTGTTGGTTGGAATAACACCACTATCTGAGATGCTGGATGACTTGCACACCTTTGGGCTGCAACCTCCCGTAATCTCCCCCCCCCAGCTTGTAGTCGGTGCCTCAACCTACCCACAACCTTCCTCTGGCCACCTGGAAGCGGACGCTTGGAACCAACACCTATGGACCACCGCCAGCCCTAGGCATGGTCGGTCTCTCCGTCTGTCCTTACCTCCCACGAGGAGAACTCGATTGGGCTCGTGCGGCGGCGCCCTCAGCTGCACAAAACCCCGAATGTGCGGACGCTCTGCGCATACCGTATTAGGTACGGACGGGGAGAGTTGCCGCGATTGCCGTAGCATGCTCCCAACCAGGACACTCGCGAGGCCGGCCCGCTTTTTGTCTCGAGCGTTACCGGGCGCTTTTCAACTTCTTTCTTCAAAGACAACCATGAAGTGCTTCTAATATAGATGGACCTATTCATGGTACCTACGTTGGCACATTCCTCAAACACACTGCACACACTCTTTTGGCCCCAACCCGGACTGACCGCTTCTCGCCAAGAGCTGCATTGCACGGCTGTTTGGAAAAAGCCACCGTCAGGGATGGCTACCCTTGTAGCATCAGATGACAAACAATAGCCCTGATGTGTACGCCGCTACACCAGGCTTATTGTGATCATCGGGGTGGAGAATTCCTCTTCGCACGCAGATTCAATATCGACAACCTGACCAAAAACCGTAAACATTACAACGCCGAATTAATCCGGTCAATTGCTCCCAACATAGCATGAGTAACATCTAGCCAGTCTGCCGTGGCAATTGTATCCTCCCCTGGGTCCTCTGGGACACCATCTGCCTGTCTCAGCTCCGGCAATCTCAAGGACACATCGGGAACTGGGGCCACTAAGCCGGAAAGCACTCCACCACCACACCCCTCGACCGCACCGCTGCATGCGTCAGGACCACTTGCTGCTCCCCTGTCCGGCTCACAGTGCACATGTGAAGTGGACAAGCTCGGTCCGACAGGTGGGCTCATTGGTAGTGCGGGCTCTTGGTTCAATTCCCACGAGCTAGTAGATGCCATTGGTTTGTCTCCGTTGCTGCAAGGCGCAGCCATGATCGAGCCGATCGCGTTCTCGGGAATGACACCCGCTGATACGATACCGCCATCATGGTCCTCGTCCGCAACCTCCAGGGAGTCCTCCGTGCAATGAGTTTGCTGCAGGTCGGTATTGTTGCTACTGCAGTTGGATGGGGCGGGGAAAATGCTCCGGGCTTGACTCGCGATGATACCCTCAAAGCACCTGCAAACAACGTATTGGTGAACCAGTAGGCGCCAGCGCGGGCGAGGTTTGAAGCTTGTGTCCAAACGGGTTGCTTTTGACGCGAAGGGCAAGGACGAGGTCCTCGTCCAGCGCTCGAGCACACGTTTCGCCACGGCTTGGTCGAAAGCCTGTAGTCGAAAATGGTTACGACTCCAACAGTACAATCGTGTTTTCAGTGCTCAGGAATACGGGTGCCTCATTTGTATTGATCTACACGGTTGTCTGGCGGCTTTCGCCGCCCGCTCAATGGATCGATTCCAAGATTCGCGATCAGTGGTACTCAACATTCGTGCCAGAAACAAAGGTATTGAAAATGATATTAAAAATGTATCGGTGCAGAAAGAATGAGGGCGACTCGATTCGTGCCATACAGCAGTAGCACTACATCAAAATGAAGTGGTAGTGCTGGCGGCTTTCACGCTTTCACCGCCCCGCTCAATAGACCTCGACCTCACCGCCAGAAGTGCGCCCGGCGTCTACTCGCGTGGTTCATCGTGCTTCATGAACTGGGATATCGGTACGTTGCAGCAGCAAGCTGTACCACCGCGGCACTCAGAGTTCAAGTGTACATACATGCAGTGTGCGGAGTTGAATGATTGCTCGGCCAACAATATGGAATGGTGTGCCAAACGCATTTTCTTGAGCCACACAACTGAGATGAACGGCCCAAGCGAGAGAAAAAGGGCAGAGCAACAAACCGACCAACTCGGTCGAGCTACTACTGCTGTGCTGCTATCCTGGTGTCATCATCAGCAGCTATAGTTTACGCTTAGCGGGCAAGAGAGACCATGGAGAGTGCGGAAAATCAGAAAAGAAGTGCCGTTCATGCGAAAAAAAAGGAAAAAATGTTTCGGTAGTATACCGCTGTATTGTAGTGTCCACTCGAGAAGGAGATGATATGAGGGCCTGCCCAGAGCGGTCTGAACCATGAACCGCGCCAGATCGATTGAGGTATCCACTGACCGATCCATCCGGTTTCCACGAGCAGGCAAGACAGAACCACCAGTGAAGAATAGAAGAATTGGTATGTCAGAACCGAGGCGGAACGATGAACGGACAATACCGAAAGACCACAAGATCCGGATGAGATGACAGATGGAAATAAAAGAAGAATGTGACACGACACGTGAGAGCCGGGACACAGGCTGGTGTATCAGAGGGGAGTGAGAGACTGGCATGCAATGTCATGTGTGTATGGATGGAGAGCAGAGGAAAAGGGCGAAAGGTTCCGCGAGTGAGCGACGCAGAGTGAGACGACAAACACGATTGGAGAGCGGAGAAGAAATGACATCAAAGCGTGCGGAATGTTCGCATGAATGTGCAACGTACCGATAACCCGACATGGGAGCACAGAGATATAGACTGGCGGTGTGGGAGAGCAGAGAGAAAGAAAGAGAGGGAGACTACACAGAATACGATTCGTCGTGGGTTGGGAGCAGAGGAAAGTGGCGACCGTTACCGCGTGCGACGGAGCCAGACGCGAGCGAGGCAGACGCAGAGCGAGAAGAAATATGCGAAGGGACGTGAGGACGAGTCGACGAGAGGGGCGAGAGAGCAGGAAGCGTCTTGCCCGCGTTTCAACCCGTGGGGAACCCGTGAATAAAGTGTTTATCCATAGACGTCATACATCGTGTTGCAGCTGACTGACAGATTGTTGACAGGTATGTCAATCATCGGAATCGAAAGAAGCCCGGAGGGTTGAAAGTTGAACGTACAGTACATTACATACATGTGGAGAGCGCGATGTGTGACATACAGATAAAAAGCCCTGTGAGAACCTGCTGTTGGCAGAGGAAAGACTGAGAGGATGGACGTCCTACATCGCGCAGCAGCAGCTGAGAGACAGGCTGAGAGGTATGTCGTCAACAGTCGGATCCGAAAGAAGCCCCTCCCCCGGAGGGTTGAAAGTTGAACGTACAGGAGTCCTACATGCGGAGAGCACCACGTGGAGAGCCCGACGCGCGAAAAGTAAGAGAAATATGACGTGTTTGGGTAAAGTGTGGAAACGTTACTCGAGGGAGAAAAATCGGAAAAGCGGTTAAGCGGAAGAAACGGAGCGGAAAAAGCGGCAAAACAAAATGTAGGCGGCCGACAGAGACCGAAATCGAGGCCTGTGAGAGTCCTAGAGAAAGTGCTGCTTGTCAGAGAGAAAAATCTTTAAAAGAAAAAGAAATATTATGGCCCGTGGTAGTCCTCTAGCCCCTCTGGGTGTCGCATTTTCGTTTCCGTCTGTTCCGCACTTTGGGATCTAGGTTTTATACACGGGCACTCATTTCGTTGCATTTTAAGAGGAGGAGGAGGAAAGAGGAGGAACTGATCAGGCGTCAAACATTGTCACGTCGGCATCAATAACGACGTTGCACTACTTGCACAACAAACGTTTTGGATTTTAAGGTTGACTACAGGCTTCGTAGGCCATGGCTTCTGCGTGTTTACAGGGACTTAGCATACACTCCTGAAAGCTGTCCTTGCCATCAGAATAGGTGTACTTCCAAAAGAACCAAGAGCTAAAGTTGATCGAAGACGAAAAGGTATGAACATACCAAAACATTTCCATCGTTCAATGTTGGCGCAGGCAAAATAGGGTGTCTAGGTTGATAATACAAATCGGAGAAAAATCAACGCCATCCCAACAGAATGTGCCTTCCTGTCGGGGAAACGTTAGACAAACCGTTCTGCATATGCAATGGCAGGATATCAACCCCCCACGCACCTGCACTGGAAATCATCGCAGAATGCAGACGTCCCACGCCACTCATCCAATGGTGGTGCTGGCAGGAAGGAAGCGGGGCGAAAACGATTGTAGACATCCCGCAGCCGGTTGTAGAGTTCTCGAGCTCTGGAACTCTTAATCGCTGCTAGAGCTGCCAGGATAGAGTGCGAAACGTGACACCTTTACATGGAGAGAGGTACGAGGGCGGCAGAAAGACAGGAAGATGACTCTAATGTCGTATCACAAATAATCTCAGTACACGACGCCAAAGACACACCGGAAACAAGATCGCCAGCTTTGTCAATAACGGCGTTTGTAGAGGCAGAAAGTATGTCAACATGCAGCACCAAATCTTCACATTGAACAACAAATTGCTTCAGGAACACTCTTCTTGTCATACAGAGTCACGGGGCAGGTAATTGTTAGAATATGCCACGACCACAGATCGCAGTCAGAGGCTTACAAAATCTTTGGAGATGTTCACACGATTGGCTCACCATAGCATCATGCAGCGACACACGCCAGGGTACCGCTCAAATACTTCGACGCAATGCTCTAACCTCTCGAACGCCCCACCAGTGTCTCCGTTCGTTGCTTTCAGAAAAGCCAGGGCCCTGCGAGACAAGGAACGGATTATTGTCCAGATGGAGAAAACACGTCCTGCACGACGCGAATCATCATTCGAATCTCATACACCTTCTCCACAGCCTAGAATCATTCGTGTGACTGAAATGGGGAGTACTCATAAGAGCCCACGGAGCCCGCTTATAAGGGTCTACGGAGCCTCAGGAATCGCACGCAAAGACCACAGCATACCGTAAGAAAGCGAGTCTTCGCATGGATCGGCTGCATCGCACAGGGGTGCTAAACAATATCGGGTTCCAAGGGATATAATTGGTTATTGCACAGGTACCGTTCACTTTTCACAGGCGTGTGCGGATACCCCGATACCTTCGGCGAGGTGGGATACCACGAGTGATATCCAGCTTTTGTTGCGGGCCACTACTGTATCAAAGTAGCTTGTATCATGGGCTCCACTGCTGTACTTTGGCATCTTACCTTTGCTCATGTGCAAGTAATACTTAAATATTTCTAGAACCGCCGTCTTGGTCGACATTGATATAATTGTCGGAATCAGCAAACGGTATCTACCCAACTAATCAAGAACGCGTACAAACCACACGACACCAAACGACCACAACCAACTACGGTACTACTGAAATAATAGGTAGGATAACGGGAAACAATACGAATTCCTGGCCAAGGACTTGCAGGAAAATGATACAGCTCCCGTAGGCCACGTCCTTCTTCGTTCGTGGCACGGAACCAAAACTCTCCTCCACTGGCCAATACCCCGCTGCAATCGTAACGTTCTAGCGCAACCTGCTACAACTGGTCCAGGTGTGCTGGGTGTGCTTTTGTGTCTGTGTTCGTCATGTTGTGGTCCTGATGCTGCAATACTGCACACGAAGTGCTGGTGTGTGTCTGCTGTGATTGTTCAGGATTGCACACATCGGAGTCTTGGCACGGGGGTGTGCGTTCAAAACACCCCACATCGCCGCTGTGTAGTTATTCAGAATCGCGGATCGGAGTCATCGCAAGGGGTGTGTGATATTTTTTCAGTCCCAAATATCTAATGTAGGTCCCGCACAGGTATTGGGTACATGGCACATATCGGCGTCTTATCGCCCCTACGCGACAGAAAAACCGAGGAATAAATATCTCAATAGACGACCGCACAGTGAACGAAGACATGCATCCTTACGGTACGTGCGTCTTTCGCCGACAAGCGGGACCACGTTCTCAGGTTTACTCACATGTTCATGAGGAGGCCGCCGATGCCCTTGCGGATGTTTGGCCTGCTCATCATCCAGGCATCCAAGCCGGCCATGAGGGGAAAAGGGAAACATCGGGAGACGGATGCGTGTAGGCCTACTTAAACTCCATGCTGACACGATCAAAGTGCGGAGAGACGGATCGCCCAACAGAGGAGCTGCCGAAAACACGGTTCTACGTCATCAGGGATGCCGTAGGAGGCTCGGTATAGAGTCGGTATGTGCCCGCCAAGACTACTGTACCGGCACTTTACCGGGCACCCGGCACTGTTCAGAGAATGAGACACCTTGAAGGTTCCTATGCGTTCTACGATCACCGGCCCTTACCCGGCAGTGGCACTATTCCACAGGCTTCCTTAATGGTGAACCCCCTGCTGAATACACACGTCGCATGGTACTCGAAAACCATCCGCAAAACAAAAGTTGAAACAGACTCACCGATCGACTGTTTCTTGTAGGTGTCCGAAGTCGATCAGGCCATCTTTGAGTGCAGTCACCATAGCATCAGACACATCTTCCGCCTGGGGGTCAGCGCCATGAGAGCTACCACCGCCTCTGTCTTCCTCGCAAGGCTCGTCAATACTCAACTGACGGCGAGTGGCACTCTTCTCGCAAGCTTTCTCGAAGACAAGTTCCTCGAACGCGGCAGATGCCTGGCAAAAATAGCGATATAAGTCCCCTTCGTTTGCAGCTGGGTTGACCTGGATCACAAGAGCAGGAGGAGATGGTGGAGGGCAGGTCTCGCATCCATACGCGATCGAACAGCACTACCCAAACCTCTTACTCCCTCCAAGTCGGAGAGATATACATCAAGTGGTCGCCAGCGAGGGAGGCATGGTGCAAAGGGCACACGGCCTTGATGTGTAGACAGCGTTACACCAAGCGTGGAGGGCACTCTTGAAAAATAACTGCTGCTTTCGGTTCAACGTGCTATCGCTTTTACTGCTGCTGTCTTGAGCACTCTCTAAATCCTAACCCAAAAAAACAATTGACGCAAACAGGTTAGTTAGTGCAGAGACACCAAGGGAAAAAACAGCCAGTCGCCGAAACTAGGATTATGGACGAACTTCGACATACATGTTGGAAGCGCTACAACACACCAACAAAATACCATGTCGCTCAATGTCTTGGCTAGTGCGGTCACGCGCCCGTGTCGACCTGAGCGTATGCGCTGATGTCGTTTGTCGACTGCCTACGGTAGCCTCCTACACGTTTGTGCCGTCGGCGATGTTGGACAGTGTGACAACTCCAGACTCTCAACGTCGCTGATGCAACCAAAACGTACTGTGTGCGCATGTTGCACAGACCCTGGTGTGCCTTTTCTTCCGTGTTCGGCGGGATGAAGTACCTACAGCGCTTGGTGACATTATCGTGCTTGCGTCGGCTCTTTCGAAGTGAAGGTGTTTCGATGGCTTTACTGCGCGATCCCGATTCCGGTACTTCGAGGAGCTCATGCCCTTCCATCGCCGAGAGGCGGGGGTACTATCCCTGACTGCGAGCTCATCAGGACACACCTGTGGAGGCTCTCGACGTCGGGAGCCCAAAAAGTCGATGTACGCAGCGTCGAGGTTTCCCGCGTACACCTTGACGGTCTGCTTGAGACGGATTATCTCGGCGAATCCCTGGCCGAGATGCACGAGAGTGTACGAGGGTTCACCAGGTAGGCACAACTTTAACAAATACAGGCCATTGGATAAACCGCCGTCATGGTAGTAAGACGGCCGAGACTGGTCAGACCGCCACCGCCGGTTCATTCTGGCGATGAAAAATGTGGTGGAATAGTCGGACGAATTGAGCGGCATGAAGAAACAAATGGCGTCCCAATCGAGATGCACACATTTGAATGAACCAGTCTCCACAATGAAGTGGTTTCGCACCTGTCAAGCGCATCCATCAACCGCTGTGAATACTAGGCGAGCTGCCGGGATCACCTCGCCCGAGATGGCTTGAATAACGTCAACCCAAGGTCCGAGGTCGCTTTGCGCGTAGGGGAAGGTGCTCATCGGGGGCAGGACGCCAACCATCTTGTATTATTTTCGGGATGTCGGTCATGCTTTCAGTCTGTGTGCACAGCAACGTTGCTGCCCCAAAACAACATCTACAGCCAGCACACGCGCGCCTCAAACACAAGCGCTTGCATCGATCTCAACCTCTGGCCACTTTTAGCAGCGCGGCCACAGATCACATCCTCGGAAATCCCGGTACCATTTCACGACGACGGGGACTAGCTATTCTTCGTGCCGGACACACATGTCATCAACCCTCCTGGTTTTTGAGCAGCAAACGCTGCATCGGCTATGCCTCCCCACGCCTACCGGCCCTACGCAAGCTGGGACTCCTGTTAGATCGTGAAGTACTACCCTGGAGCGTGTAAACGGTTGCGAGCCGCTGCCGTTGACGCCCATATGTATCGTCGATCAGGGCTGAAACCCATTGCTAGCATAAGAACAGCCATTGCTTGCGCTCACGCGCGGCCTACACATCACAACGGCAAACACGAGTGGCCAACCAGTCTCGCGATACTCACTGATTCCGTACGTGGCCTGCTGATTGGACAACCAAAAGCACTTCGGTGCTGCTGCTAAGATGTGTACAGAAAACCCGGTATTCAACCATTCCCTTGCCTGTATTCGTTGTGGAGGTACAGTAGCGGTCATCGTGCTCATACAACTAGTTTCGTCCGTCAGGGAAACGAACTCTAGACAAAGGACAAAGCCGTAGCCCAACAGAAGGTGATGACGTCATACTCACCGCAGGAAGGATGTCAGTTGATCCTCGCTCGATGGAATCAGTCAAAAAGGAGTCCGCGAGCCCCAGGTACTCTTGAAACGTCGCCTGAAGCACAGAAATACACACGTACATCGCCCCGAGAGGATGTGGGAGGTATGTTCAGATGGAGTAGACCACTGCCATGTTTTTATGTGCCGTTGACGACAAAAAACTCATAGAATGGCCAACTGATTGGGCCTATCAACGAGCAAGAGGGCTGCTCCGACCAAGGGTACCGTACCTCCCGCCGGAATCTAGCTCACCGTGTCTCCCATGAAACCGTAGAAGTAACCCGAGATCGCCCACGCCCTGAATTTATGTTGAGGCGAGGACGGGGTGGGCAGGGTATGGGGTCGAAAGGAAAGACCACCGTGTACCATACAAGATACCGTACCCCTTGGAATGAGGTCAAACACTGGAGCTCGTCAACGTAACGAGAGTCAATGCCCCAGAGCGTGGCGTTAGGAATGCACGATGTAAGCCTTGCCAAAACCGTACCGGTTGGTACTGTCAACCTCTTTGATATGGAGAAATTGAACCTTGTGATGCCACGACGGGGGGAATGGCATCGTGGGTGGCATACGTTACTCCGAAAGCCATGATTCACTGGACCGCCAAATATGTTTGAAACGGTTATGGTCGTGCAATGATTGTTGTGGCGAAACCGTATGGCTAGCACGAGCCATGATCTGGAACCGATACGTGCCGCGTGACACATGTGACAAGGATACTAACGGTCGCGGTACGGGATGCCCTCGTGTTGAAATTTGTCACTGTAACTCACTTTGCCACCTCGGCATTCACAGGACCAGTGTAGGCATCCAGTGCATCTCTCGCAAGTCGGGAGTAGTTCGCCACCTTTCGTGGCACATTGGGGAGGTGTTGTAATTCGCGGGCGATGTTCTGACTGGTGACTTCTGTCGTAAGCTTGACGTTGCATCGGCCGGTAGATGCACACCACTATCAACGGTGGCACCAAGCACAGGGTATGCGCCTACGCGACGTGGAACAACGGTAGGCAACCAAGCACAGCACCTTCCTCTCACCGATTCAACAGGACTGCCCTTCACAAGTGCTCCCACACCAACTGCACACCAAAACGTGCAAGCCGAGGGGCCTGCCGACAGCTGATTTCCCGTGGTAATGCCATCCTCGGAAAAGATGGCGCCGAACTGGCCTTGATCGAGGGAGTCGTACGAAGCGTCCGGCCGGTGTGGGGCAGTGGAGAGGGTCATCATCCTCACCATTTCTCCGCGGATGTGACTGGCGGCAACATTCAAGTGCACAGGAATCAAAGATCAGGCGCGTGACTGCGCGGGAGGGTGCGACCTTCCATCGGTGAGACAAAACCCGGTGGCCCCCATCGACAGTACATTGGCAACATACACATGGGACCCGAGGATACTTTTGGCGGCGACTAGGTCAGCTACTCCCCCTGCAGTGTGTACCATGGACGTGTTATCTGCACCTTGGGGTTGTGAGCGGCAAGAAGCCAACGCAGCCGAAGAAGTCACTCAAAAACACGTTCTCCTGCATGCCCACGAGACCAGTCGCCGGAGATGCGTTCAACCTGAACCTGGTACAGTAGACGCGCGTGTGGACGTGGTGAGCTCGTGCAAAAGCTCTCGCCCGATATGACACGCAACCCTTCGAGCGCTCTTTAACGTCGAGAGCACTCCTCCAGCCCATACATACATGAAGCTGCGATGTATCGAACATGTAAGATATGTTTTGGGGTACTGCGCGACGGTGAAGCTGGCCCAGTGGGCATACAGTAGCGGCTACGTTGTAAGAGAGGGTCGTGCCATCCCAGTTCCTCTCTCCTAAATCGGGTTTTCTGTCATATCGTTTTTGCTGCGGTTCTTGTACACCGTATTGGCTACGGTTTGAGAGACCATTATCTTGAAGGCCATGGAAGATGGATGCTCTCGCATCACCCAGCTGTTAACGTTTGTGGAGACATATCATCACGTCGTCAGTATGCGTTGGCACCTTTGAGCTGGCTCCACACACTGCTCAATCTGTTTCTAGGCGAGCAATGAACCCACCGCAAGTACCGGGTACACTCCTCATATCGATGTTTTGGAAAATAATCATGGTGTCGTGTGATACCATGAATGAACGCGTTTCGCTCGCTGTCCTTGATTCATGGACGGGGTGATTTGTGAATTATGGTGGGCCTGGCGTGTGATCGAGGACCGCTATGCAGTGGCTGCGTGCTGGGCAGGTCATGATATCTGCAAGCTGTGTGTGTGACGGCTACTCGGCTCTTTTTCGGAGGTTCGATTCAAGACATAACCTCCGAAACACGGCGATTTTTTTTGTGTAGTCAATTCACCTATCTTAAATCGGTATTGCTATTTCACATTTCTCTTAAACCGTAGCCGCTACTGTACGCCAATTAATGCCGATGGGCAGCAGTTTCAGCACGGATCAGTCATTACCTTTCCTGCAACCACGATATATTTACTCTGCTACGATGAGGATCGGATGCAATGGCGCACAAACTGGTTTCTGTGATTCTAGCTAACGATTACACGTTTCTGTTGTATTCGCAATTTTACCACCGCGGCTAGTAAAGACAACTGACCTCTTCAAAGGCAGCATGCCGCAGTCCAGGAGTACCCCAGATGACGAGTGGCGCAGCAACTCCGTGGACTGCATGCCAGCAGGGCCACGTGGACGGCGCTGGTGCTTGTGCTGATTTTGAGGCTGGTGCGGCTTCCGCTTGCTGTAGGTGCATTGCACCCCAGATCCTAGGCTTCCGCTTGCTGTAGGTGCATTGCACCCCAGACCCTATAGTCGAACATATCGAAAACGACATTCAGCGAAGGGTGTGCGAGAACGAAATTTTCGGAGACGTAAGCCGTCCCCGCCACCTCTGGGGTAGGAATTTCGAAATTTTGAAAAATTTCCATTCATCACAGAAAAGATAACACCCGTTTTGCGAGCTTTGCGGGCCTTCCGACGGTTGTGTTGTGTTGATTAACGCGACAATACACTACGCGGTAACCGGCCACCTGACGATGAGCATGTTTGTAGGTGGGAGCAAACAGCTAGGCACGATAAACGTTGCTACAAATCCAATTTTAAACCTACAGAGAGATATATAGCATTTTCTGGTACAAGTTAGAAAATTTTGACAACGCTATGGTCATTGCACAACAATTTGTCCATTCACGTTTTGTGCGAAAACGTTTGAAAGAAACATAATGGAACTGTGAAACAACGAGATTCGTGATCGCCTCGTCGAGCTACGTGGATAGCTTGGGCGTTGACTATGTTTTGAGAAAATGCACCATGTTTTTGCCAAAAAATGATCCAGGGGACCCCTTCATCACCTCGGAGCCCCCCATGTAACCACGGTACCCCCAATATATCACCACGGAATCCCCTCTGAAATTCCCCCCGCATCGGTATCACTTGTACTCTGCATACATTCGGCGCCAAGACAATAGGTCGCTTTTCTCACAAAGGCGAATTTTTCTCTTAAAAAAGGAGAAAGTTTACTGGAATTGATGAACGGAATCGTTTGCCGCGGTATATTTTATATTCGGCTGGCTGGGTGAATCTCGTTAAAGAAGGCAATTAAGTCGTGGCCTCCCAGAGCCAGTTTTTGATTGGTAACTCCATCGATTTCGAATAGTATCCAAAAAAGAAAAATACACCCATCACAGGAAATGCCGACATCTATTCAAATCCGTTGAGATACTCGAAATCGACAAACATTTGTCGCCCAAACGATAAAAAATATAGCAAAGTAGAAAAACAGCGACCTGCGCCTGGAGACAAGGTGTTTGCAGGTGTTTTCGGATTTCCGAACAACCACCCCCGAGAAAAGTGCACCTTGGTACTGGAGCGGGGGAAATAGTGGATAAATCGTTCTGCATGGACCATTCCTCGAGAGTACGTTTGACGAATACCGCGTTACACCTCCCCAGGTTGTCGACAGGTCTTTTAATGAAGGATGTTGTGGGTATATCTTTGTCTGCGTATAAGGGTAGTGTGGTTGCGATGAAGGCTACTCGCAACCTGCAACGTTTTCTTCCCAAAATGGTGTGCGCGAATGGTGTGGGCGCAAGCGCAGCACGTACGAGCCATGTTTCTCTGATAGCCCACGGCCAGACGGGCGACTTGCGGAAGCAGATGCAGAGGATGATCCATAATGTTTATGGGGGTATTTATTGACGAGAAGCTTTTAAAGACAACCCTGGGGGTGGCGGAATCCGCCACCTCTCTCCCAC
>FN649757.1:463634-487017 GCA_000310025.1 Ectocarpus siliculosus
CGAAATCCGCCACCTCTCTCCCACACGACACACATGGCGAAGCGGCTGCTTCAGCAAAAACGCTTCAGCTTTAAAATCTGGAATACCTATCTAGATACGCCACCGCCTCGGCGGTTTATTGCAACAGCGCGTGGAAAAATGAAAAATGGAAGTTCAAGCTTTTCCAAGGGTGCCGAAAAAATGGTATTGCACACCTTTATACCCTTTTCGAATTTGGGAGAATTGTTTTGCGGGGGAGGGTACGAAGTCACCCCCGCCCTCCCCCGAAACGTCGCAGTAAATTCTATATTAATCCGTGGTATTGTTTCAAAACCCTACCATATTAATTCATATATATGAAGGGGCACCGTGTCCTGTAAGGAGGGGGGGGGCATCTACGTGCCCCCTATAGCCATGTACGCGCGTTCGCGCTCGTCTGTG
Source organism: Ectocarpus siliculosus (assembly GCA_000310025.1). Taxonomy (NCBI): domain Eukaryota; class Phaeophyceae; order Ectocarpales; family Ectocarpaceae; genus Ectocarpus; species Ectocarpus siliculosus. The sequence continues at coordinate 464,055 of FN649757.1, forward strand.
CGCTGTACGGGGTGCCGCGCCTTCATATAGAGGACGAGAGGGAGAGTCTGGCCAGAGCACCCTTAGGGGGCGGTCGCAGACCATTGTGTAGCAAGACTATAGCCAATTATTTTTCCGTCGTGCAAAAGAAGTAGAATAGGAGTTCAGTGAAGATTGGGAGACGGCGGTGAGGAAGAGGGAGGGATGGGGCTGCGGGGGAGAAGGCAAGGGGAAGGGGGTGCAGGGCAGGAGGAGGGCAGGAGAAGCAAGAGGGACTGGACGTACGATCGAAAGGGCACCCAGAAACGGTGGTTTGGTTGGCATATTTTTTCGTGGGAGAGAGGATGTAGGAATGTGGTAGGCGGAACGTAGGAGGAACGAACCGTAGGCTATAGAATGCAACACTCTCATCTCAGCTAGCTGCGAGCTCCGCCTAGATGACATATATTCCGTGGTTTCCGTCGAGCATTGGGGTTCTGCGTTCACACGCACGCAGAGGCGTGGTGTCACTTCGGGCAATAATTTCACTGAAAACTGAATGGAGGGTGGATGTTGTGTGGGTGAGTTGGATGATTGTCGTGTGGTTTCTCCAACAACAATACGTTTTTAGCGCAGACTGTGCTTCATCTGTGTACAACAGGTTAAATGGGTTTGACTTGTGCACAATTGAAGGCGTACCTATGATGAAGAAAGCAACACAAACACATAGGAATAACATGAAAATAATACCGTAAATTAGGCCCGCCCGGGGGGTCCCTAGTCCCTAGCTAGATGTGCAGAGCAACGTTTTCGGGCACCCTTGGCTTCCCTCTTTGTTAGGCTGTTGCAAATCTCTTATGACCACGACGTCGATTCACAAGCGGGGTTCTGCAGAAGCCCGCTTGGCAATGTTGCTAAACGTCAGTACCTACAAACCTCATCGTCCATCATCTGCCCATACATTTACAAATGGGCGTACAGCAGTGAGTTGAAATATCTTGTGCGCACACCCTTGCTTCAGCACCTGCTAGACTGTTTGGCTGAAATGTAGATAGTTGGACTTTGACCGTGGTTTGAGAAGGGTGTGGGTGAAGATGGATAGCGCGATACGGGTGGAACCCCACCCCAACCGCTGGTCTTTCCAACAAGAAAACGGATTGCTTCGTGCCCAAGGTTTATGGCTCTTGCCAACCGATCTCGATTTCACTGATTTCGAAAGCGACCGAGGAAACACCCAGCAATCACACACAAGACACGTTAGACCAGTGCGCAAGTGTTGCGCACCAGAACATCCGTGAGTTGCCAACCAGGCCAGCGGACACCACGTAGTCTACCTCCACACACCTTCCTTCTCAGCCAGGACAACATATTCCACAACTCGACATTCAAGACAAATCAGGCGACACTGCGGGTGCTCGCATCTACAATTGCGGTGCGGAGTTCCCATCGTAGCGGGTATTCCAGTAGAGGACATCATGGGTCAGCGGCACGCGGTTTGCAACGCCCAGATCTGTTGCTGGAGCCATGCTATCGAAGGCTGTGTCTGCGATCCAAAATGACCGCGAAATCTGGGTGCATAACATGTTTGTGTGTGTACTCGGCAGGATACAATTCTCCGAGATCTCCGAGGGGGTTACGCAGATGAGATAGATATGGGTATGATAGGCAGACTTGGTGCAGCAGGCTTTGCCTCTTCTTGCTCACGTCTGTCACTCGTTAAACTCTCTCTAATAATCAAGGAACTTGAGTCACTCCTTTGTGCAACACGCTCTCGACAAGAGCCCGCGAGCGTGATAACATAGTACACACGCCGACACCCCAAATACGATATCGTGGAGTCAGCTGACGTCGGTAGGGAAAGGTTCGGGAGGTAGGCACCGGAATACGAGGACAGCAGCAGGGCGGTTTTTGCTCGCGCTCGTTAAGGAGATCCAGGGAACAGGGTTTGGAATACAAGGGCAGCAGCAGCAGGGCGGTTTTTGACTGAGCGTGCCAAGGAGATCCAGGGAAAGCATTTGGAACACAAGGACAGCAGCAGCCGGGCGGTTATTGCCAGCGCGCGTCAAGGAGATCCAGCTACAAAACAATACAGCAGTAGGCAAGAGACACATTGTGCCGCGTTTTTTTGTTTTTTTTTTGCGGCGTAATTTGGCGGAGGAAGAGAAGAGATGACGAGGGAGAAGGACATGACGGAGAGGGAATATGGGTATCTATCGGAGAAGAATGATGCACCGGCAAGAGTAATGGCTGCCGGGAGAACGTCTACCTGGGCAGCTGGTGGAGCTGGTCTCGGTACACAACGGGTGAGAATGATGAATGACGGAAATTGTGCGTTGAGCGGTTACAGCAGCTGTCGCATACCGCCCAAAATCCCGAAAGATTCGGCGAAGGCCGTGAACTGGCTGCGGAGATTGCGGATTTTCCTGGCTAGCGAGGGTTTGGAGCAGACGTTTGAAGACACCTATCCCACTGGCTATGTTCCTGTCATCAGCTGTTTGGATTGCATATATCTGAACCGGGTTCATGGTGCGGCACTCGTTACGGCACACAAGCGGGCGTGGGGATATCTGTTGGAAGCAACCTGCGGCACGGACATTGAGGAACGGTTAGCTGCTTGCGACTGTGTCCCTGAGGCGTGGAGGGTGATCCGCGAATGGGTTTTGCCTACTTTTGACGCCGAGAAGGCATTGCTTGTGCGACGGTTGGAGGCAGTTGAGATGTCCCCTGGCGAGAACCCGAAGCTTTTCTTTGCCAGAGTGGATGGCATCGTCAACATCATGCGAGCTGTCAGCATTGAAAAATCCGAGCGGGAAATCGTCCACATCATTGTTCGCCAGCTTTCGCCCGAGTACGATGTCGAACGCATGTCTATCCTGGCCGACCCCACCATTCCCCGAGCGAAAGTGGAAAAAGTTGTTCGCACGGCATACGCTAACAACGTCGAGATCAAGGAATTGGGCAAATCGCAGGCGATCGGTGGTTTGGGGTGCGGTCATGGCGGCGGCGGTCAGAAGGGGAAACAACGGCGGCGGCAGCAGCAGCAGCAGCAACAACAGTGGGTTCATCCATAACCACCACCTGTACACCACCCACCTCCTAATTTCCAGACGTGGGGATCTGGGGGGCTCTATGACTGTGGGCGCAACGCCGTGTACCCGCAAGAGGAGTCAGCTCCGCCGCCAGGCGCTCCGATGGGTGCCGTTCATCAGTGCGTGAGGTGCGGGAGGCATGGACACTCACTCGGCGACTGCAATGCTCCACGACGCTTTGAAGGCCACTGCACTGCCTGCGGTGAGTATGGTCAGCGGCGCCACATGTGTTGCACAACCGGCCGCATGCAACAGCACGTGCATGTCGGTGATGGAGAGGGTCACAACGCGAGTGGCAACGACCCTATGCCGTACCAGCAGCGGAATCGACGACGCTGGAGGAGGCACAGGCACAGGCATCAGCCGGAGTCGCTCCTCCCCTTTGCAGATGGAGCGGTGGCATGGGGCACAGCAACTGCTGTGGGAGCGGCGACCGGTGGTGGTGGTTTCCCCGCTACGGTGGCGGGGGGAACGGCCGCGGCGCAGGCACTCGCGGCTGGAGCGGCGGCATCGGAGGCAGCAACGGCGGCGAGAGCGGGGACCCCCGGCAGCAGAGTCTTCCCCGCGGCGGCGGCAGGGGGAACGGCCGGGGAGCAGGCACTTGCTGTTGAAGCGACGGTATCAGTGGTGCCACCGGCGGCGGCACCGGCGACGGATGAACTCGAAAGCATGAAAGAAGAGCTTGCTGACATACGGAGGCAATGGTGGAAATTGGCGGCCAAGAAACCGGCACTGCATGTGCAGCCGGGCCCACCACTTGGGTCGTCAGCAGGCGTGGCTTCAGCAGCGGAAACAACGGTGGGGACGACGACAGGTATTGGTGTTTTCCCCGACTCGTCGATGGGGGGAACGGCCGGGGCACCGTCAGCTGCAGGAACGGTGGCACTGGAGGTTTCGTCGACCTGCGGCCACATACCCCCCGCCGCATCAACTGGGGGGGCGATCGCAGTGCCCACATCAGCAGCTACACCGGCACCAGCAGCGCAAGAAGCGGAGGACGCGTGCGATGAGGATGGCTGTTGGTTGGACAATGGCGACAAAGGCGGCAACAGCAACGGCGGCAGCGGCGACGGCAGCTTCGTGGCGTTGTCTGCGGGTGCGGGTGCGGGTGCGGGGCATCCCGGCGCCCATCCGACCGTCTACAATGGTGTCTGCGTGGTGCGGGACGATGGGGGGTAATGCCAGGGCTGGACATTCGATCGTGGCTGGAAGGGTGCGGCATGAATGGAGAGGCTACGTGTTCGGGAGCTACAGTGCGAGATGACCGGTGGTTGCACAATGAGTCTACGCGCGATTCAGGGACGTTCGTGAGAATTATGTTTATTTGGCTGTCTATTTTCTGGGTCGATTTTGTTTGTTGAAAGCCATGAGTTTGAGAACTGCGTCGACGTCGGCTGTTGTGTTGCGATGCGCACGAACGAACGTGGTGTTTATGGTCTGTGGTACATGCGTTTTTCATTTGTCAAGGATATGGTTTGCATAGTCTAGGACTTCACCGCACCGAATGGTGCAGTTGATGTTGTTGGGTCACTGCTAGCACTGCTGTCGAAAATCATGGGGGGGGATGAATGTGATGCTGAGATACCATGATCTTCGCCGCAGTACAAGCAGAGTTCTAGCGGACGTTCGGGTTTGAATGTTCATTTTGTTCAAGTTTTCCGCGTTTTACCGGCGGGAAATGAGGAGAAGTCCTCAATTCTTGTTTGTTTGCGATTCCGCGTTTACCTGCGGAGTTTGAGGCAACTTCATGATACTTGTCTGATTCCTCGTTGCTAGGATAAGAAATACATTTCTTGTTTATTCGCGATTCCGCGTTTTTCCCGCGGAGATCGGACGTAACTTCATGATATTCGTTTGATTTCTCGTTGTTTGGATCCGAGAGTTGTTGCAGCAGGGGGGCTGTTAAGCCGTTGTGTCTTGAGAGATGATGCAGCAGGGGGGCTGTTAAGCTTTTATGTTTTGGGAGATACTGCAGCAGGGGGGCTGCTAAGAAATCCATGCCTCGATGTTTGAGAAACGGCATAATTGGCGAAAGTTTCCTCTGGCGTCTTCGGACGCCGGGTTTTTATTTAACGTTTGTCTATTTGTGCCGCATGTATTTGGTATTGATGACTGTTCTGAACGATGTATTGGAGAAAGGATTTGGCATGTTTTGGTAAGACATGGTTGAGGCCTATGTGCTTCCGAAGCTTTTTTTTAAATTGGTCAATGAGTTGAAACATAATTTTGCACGAGGATTTTGTTCGAAGTATTTGTTGACGCGTTTTGCCAGACTTGTCCGTCCAGAGTCTTTATGACGTGGCTCTGATGTAATGTTGATCTTTGCTGAGTATTTTTCCAAGTATAATTTTTTGTTTTTGACTGCTTGAGAATATGGTGATGACATTTTCTTGAGAGGGGTACTTGTTTAGACTCTTAGTGAAGTTCCATAGTCATAAGGAGGAGTAGTAACCTGAAAATTGAATATTCGATAGATCCGGGAGTTGAGACGATTTGTGGATACGAAAGATGAATGGTTGTTAGATTTGTTGCCGTTTTACCTGGCGATATGTACGGAGGATCTCGTAGATCGTATCTCGTACCGAGTAGGGGGGTTGTTTGTGGTGTGTACTCGGCAGGATACAATTCTCCGAGATCTCCGAGGGGGTTACGCAGATGAGATAGATATGGGTATGATAGACAGACTTGGTGCAGCAGGCTTTGCCTCTTCTTGCTCACGTCTGTCACTCGTTAAACTCTCTCTAATAATCAAGGAACTTGAGTCACTCCTTTGTGCAACACGCTCTCGACAAGAGCCCGCGAGCGTGATAACATAGTACACGCGCCGACACCCCAAACATAACATGCACGATCCACTGCTGTACACGCTGTCACAGGCCCAATCCCGCGACCTGCGGGTCCTCCAAGGCCGCCAAACAGTGGAGTGAGCTACTGCCGTAAACCAGCAGTCAGTTCAAGGAATTTATTCTGAGACGGCGCCTACAGCAGAGCAGTGAATCACGAAGGGTATGAACGCAAGGTTGCAGACGTTTCGAATCGCGGCTTCTTCAGCCTTCGATAGTGCGGCCCTAGCAGCACATCTGGCCGCGCCAACGCGCGCTCCGCTGCGCAATGATGTCTGTCATACTGGATTATGTCCCCAGGTCAGGACTCCGCACCCCGGAAGACTGTTCGGTTTTGAGCTCGGCGTATGCCACTGCTGCACTGAATTCGTACTCTGGACGTCTGTAGAAATAAGTACTTCTGTGGTAGAAACTGAGACCAAAGTTGGCAAGTTCCGACGGGTAGGCTCGTGTATCTCGTGGGCGATTGCTGTACAACGCAGGTCAATATTGATTGTGTTCAAATCGATTGAAAGATCAATTATCGTGAATCCCAAAAGGAATAAGGGAGCATCAGACTCCGGGTTGCAGACCCCCAAGAGCAAATGGTTAATTTATGTCAATACGTACTGCTGTAGTGCATATCACACCTGCAAGGCGCCATGCCGTCGCACTTCCTCTTCTTTCGGCCGCATTCACAGCAGCTCCTGCGCATCCCAAGGTTGTTCGTGACTACGTTCCCCTCTTTCCGGTAACTGGAATCCATGGTCGAAGTCTCTACCTCGTGTCCCGTTTTCCTGTGTGTACAATTGTTAGGCGTTGCGGTTTGCTCTTGTGCGGGGTAAATAAGTTGGTGCTCTATCACGACGTTGCAACGGACGCATAGCAAGTAGTTGGACATATGGCTGTCGGTGCTATCAATGGATCATGGTACTCGTACGTACGCACTACGTATACCGCATCTGACGCGCTGCAGGGTATGCCCGGTGGACGCACAGATCCCTAGTACAGCAATGTACTAAATACGAGGAAGCAAGAAAGAGGAAAGATGGGCGCCTCCTTCAACTGGAAGGAGGTCCTGCAATGCAGCATGATTACCTTAGACGAGTCTATACTGGACATAGAGCCGCCTGCCAGCAAGTTCAACTTTGGTGTATGGTGTACTGCTGTACAGTCTACGTATCAGAGAAGCAGTCGCATGGACAAACCTGAGGTAGGGCTGGAGATAATCTGGCGAATCCTTTCAGTGAAGGTGCAGTGAGAGACGGCCAAAGGCTGGACGTCGAATGCCAATGGTGTCCAACAGAGGTGGTTCAGCGGTGGCGATCAGCACAAATAAATCCTCTGCTTGTGTCACAAGTTCGCACAGCAGTCTACAATAGGACGTACGACCTCCGCCAGGTGTACTCCGAAACTTCGGGACAGAAGCCGCCCTGTATCTGTATGATCATATGCCGACCCCTTCTTCGGTACCCACGAGAGCACGTCGCGTGCTGCGTGCTGAGCGAGCTTCACTCACCCGCCTCCGAAAGGGGTAGCCAATTTTGCGGAGTTTTTGCGGAGAAATATGTCTACGTCGACGTCATGGGGTCATGATGTCATGATGTCATGATGTCATGATGTCATGATATCATGATGTCATGATATCATGATATCACAAGATAACAACATGTTGAAATCCACCGCTCGACCGCTCGGCCGGCTGATTTGGTTTGGTTCGTGTCTCCTGCGGTGGGTCATGACGTCACGGCACGTCATGACGTACGAACATCGCAACTCTGAATATACCCCGACAGACCCCACCACAACCTTTGGCGCATGAGTATCGCACGCACAGCACGCAACACTGCGGCGAGCTTTCCGACGTACCGAGGAAAAGGTCAGTAGACGACGATACGGGGCGTCTCTCCCGAACGTTCGCAGTATTTTATGTATAAGGCGGGGCGCCGGCGCGGGGTCCTTCCTACATTCGCACTCTATATGAAAAGTATTTGTGTTTTTGGTCTCGATGATGGAGGAGCTCCTTGCAGATGCAAACCAACGGTAGTCTGTAGACTACAAGATTACAGCGGAGTCATGTCCACACCATCGTAAAACAGGGCCTCCGTCATCGGTTGATGCCGCCCATCTGCTTGCTTCCTCGTCTCCTGCAGAAGTAGACTAGTACACTGCTGTCTACATATTATATGTACCGCAGTAGGGATCTGCCCGCGCGTTCACCGCGATCATGCCCTGCAACTTCGCCCGAAGATGCGGCGGGTTTGAGGTACGAAAGGGTACACACCTGTTCGGTTATACTGACCACATCCCGTTCGACTGCTGTGGGTATATCTCGAATGGGTAGTCTTTCTGTGTATGTATTTATTTTTCCTTAAATCAAATATTACACATAAACTATGCATACAGCCGTTATTTCGTTTTTTCCTGCCACTTGCACCGTCCGTTGCAACTTCGTCATAGAGCCACAACTAACCCTGAGCAAGAGCGAACCACAACGCTTGACCATACGCGCAGGATACGGGACACGGGCAAGAGACTTCGACGATGAGTTCCCGGAAAGAAGGGAGCGTGGCTGCGGACAGTCTTGAGATGCGCAGGAGCTGCTGTGAATGTGCGCGGCACAAAAAGAAGTGCGATGGCCTAAAGCCTTGCAGGTGTGTGATGTGTGATGTGTTGACATGATGAACCTTGTACATGATGATCTTGCTGTTGGAAGTGACAATGCACCTCTTCGTCTTATGGGGGTTTGTCACGGGTATTGCAGCATGTTACAAATGGAAGTGTCGACAGTTAGTTTCGGTAAGTCTAAACTGCCCGCGCACAATGCCGGGGAAGCAACTCCCTACTCAAGGATATAGCGGGGGGTGAGTCTTACTTGACCCTCTCCGGAGGTGGCGCTGCTCCACCCTTGTACTCAGTCTTCTTACCTAGGAGAACAATAGACTCAAGACAATCGACTTCAAGTTGAGGTGAATCGACCCTCTTATATCGGAGCCCCCTCTTGTGAGGTACCCTCTATAACGGAGCCACGAGTGTACAGCAGTAGAGCTGGCGACCTGGCCGAAAGTGGTGGTCTCCATGTTGGAGTATGTTTGCCGCGGCTGCAGCGCGCTCCCACGGTAGAATTGAGTTGAATCGGAGGACTGTGTTAGCCCAGGAAGAATGTCGTTGTTGTTCGTCCAGTTTATTATGGCGACAGCCCCTCCACTTTCGTGGTGAGACGTGCTGTACACTCTTCGGTGTCTGTAGAGTACTACTCTGTACACTTTTCAGTGTATTTTTTCGTACAACTACAGTATGCATATGATACAACTATCCAGGGTCACACAGGAGGGGGTAAACGCCGGGGGTCTTTTCTTCTTTTTTTAAATTTATTTTCGTGCCCCATCTTCCTCCTGCGGTGCGTGCTGAATTTTATTTACTATCGCGAGAGGGTCCAGCCGTCCCTTTCCCTCGTTAACGGTGATAACGTCGAAGTTTGGTACTCACGAGAGCTTTTTCAGCTGTGTTTCGCTTTTACCCCCAAATTTGTGATTGTGTACCCCGTGACCACACACGGAGGTTGCCGTGCCCACCCACGGTATGACGTCTGTCTGGGGACTATGTTAACCCAGAGGACCGATGCAGTTGATATATAACCTTGATTAACACACACGTGCTCTTCCACCACGGACCGAAGTCAGTACAGGTCCTGTTTCAGTGAACACATGCGCGGACTCTCACGAGGGCCCCCGCACTTGGAACCCCCAACAGCATACCCCCCACAACACACATATTCTGCAGATGGGATGTTGTATCCAAGTACCCCAAACAATTTGTAAATTTTTCACCCCATGGGGGTTCGAACTCACGACTTTGCGACCAGCGGTTTCGAGGTTTCTACCACTATTATAGACCACCGGGGCGGCCGAAGCTGCAGATTACAGAAAAATCTTGATTGTAACACACCGTGCCCCTTCCAGCACACAGAAGCGTGAAACAAGTCCAGTCCAGTCAGCATACAGTGAACACATGTGCGTGCTCTCGCTTGAGGGGCCTCGCACTTGGACCCCCAACAGCATACCCCCCCCGCACACACACTTTCCAGATCGGATCTTGTGTCCAAGTAACCCAACCAGAACACAGTGTCTTGGAACATTTACATTCCTTGGGTAGATGCGGCTCGTCCGGCTGTTGGTCAGCACGCGAGGAGCATCATCTTGTGCTCAAGGGTTGATTGTGGAGCGTGTGGTGTGCGAGTGTGAAGGCTCTCCCTCGTGCTCTGTTGCAACGTGGCATGATGGTGACATCAGTCGTGCAGTCTTTGTCGTCTTACCTCCAGTAGACCGATTTTTGGTTGCTTTTGGGAACTCTGGGTTGCGGTTCGCCCAAGTCTCGTGTTGAAAGATGATTTGTGATTTATTTGAAACGTTAGGCAATTTGTTACGGCGTCTTTTTTGGGCTGCCTTTTTTTTTTTTTTTATTCTTATTTTTTTTTATCCCTAAAAGAGACAACTGGCCGAAGAACCCCTTCTTACGGTGTCTTTTTCTACGTTCCAAAAAAGACCACCCGTTTTGGATAGACCATCCTGTCTATTTTTCAGGAAGTTTTGGACAGGATTGGGCTGTCATAACATCTCATCGTTTTTTGGCCACGAACACATGACGCTTACCTACAAACTTGAATCTCTGGACTGTTGATTCCCGCAAACTCTAACGGTGTGCACGCGAGCTGTGCCGTGTGACTGGTGCAGAGTCAGTAGCATCAGCGGTAGCCGTTTTTTTTTTTTCATTCAGCTGGACCAGGTGGCAACGCGATGTTGTGCGCGACACAAACAAGCGGCAGACGAGCCGAGAAAGCCTAGACGCAGCAGCGGTGGGTCGTTTCTGGTGTGCTGCCAACTTTTGCGAACCCAACTTCTGGGCGCCCTATAGTCTCCTGGTCTGTGTCAGCCGCCACACAAGACGGACCATACGCACAGCTCATGGCGGATACGTTTGTCATCGCTGTTGCTTGGGTGGGTGGCGAGGGGGCATCGATGAACCAAAGTTGCGACACGGGCGAAAGAGCAAAAAAGCTGCTTGAAGAAGACGAGCGGGTCATTTACCCCGCTTGGCCACGACTCTAGCGCTTACAATTTTTAGAGCGCGCTTCAGCCTCCTGTTCTGTGTTAACCACCGCACAAGACCGACCATACACACAGCTCCTGGCGAATACCTTCGTCATCGCTGTTGCTTCAGTAGGCGGCGAGGGAGCACCGATAAACGAAAGATGGGACACGGGCGAAAGAGCAATAAATAGTGGTTGCCGGCGCGGTGGGTATTGCTCCAGCTTGCTGTTGACTGTCGCCACCTCAGTTTCCGTGCCTCAAATCGCCCTGCGGTCTCTAGCAGACACCACACAAGACGGACCATACATACAGCTCATGGCGGATACCTTTGTCATCGCTGTTGCTTCACTCTCTGCGGAGAGATCACCGAAAAACCAAAGCGGTGGAAGGGGTATATATGTGTGACGAACGGCCGTCGCAGGGTCTCTTTTTTCGGTCGATGACTCGGAAGAGAAAAAACGATCGAACAGCACCGTAAGAAGGGGGTCATCTTCTTTGTAGATCCTTTTTTGGGTCGTCCCTTTGGGGGGAAAAAAGATCTCCAAAAAAAGACACCGCAACAAATGGCCGTAGTCCGTGTGTTTTGACCCAGGGTCCAGCTTGCTCGAACTTCAGTTTGTTTGCACGCGTTGATCCAGCCACACTGCACATGTGCAACAAAGTGAGTTGGTCCGCTGAGGTCCATGCCTCAGTCATCCACAGCGTGGTTCCGGAATATTGCGTGGAGTACGGTTATTTACCTGAAGATGGAGGGGAAACCACACAACAGAGTTTACCCGGGTCGAAAAGCGACTCAACGGGGTATGCCCTGGTCGAAAAGCGGCTCAACCAGAACATAATATTTAGCAGCGTGAAATGAACCCAGATTATTGGTCAGCGCCCACTTTCACCCCGCCGCGTCCTAAAAAGCGTGGGGCAGGCCCTGCCGTGTCTACTTTTCTCCAGACGTGTACACGTGTACCCCGGTTTCGGAAACGTACCGTGACCTGACGGGAAATGAGACCCTTTCATCAGCCATTTCCTCCGTAGAGACCCTTTCCCGATCATTTTCCCCTCCAACCACGGGATACCAAACACCGACTCTTCCCGACTAAAAGCAACTATGGCAACTGGGCAGAAACCGATCAGGACGGAGTTTCCGCCCCTGCAAAACAACCCCAACCATCAACCCTTCCCGCTCTAAACAAGCGATGGCTGGCAACGCCAGCACAATTCCGTGTGGCAAGCAACCGACACCTATCTTGCAATGCGTACGCGCAGTATGTAGACTGTGTGAGGTAGAATTTACGCGAGATACGGGTCACGCTTAGAATGCGAGACCGATCCAGCATCACCAAATAATGGACTATGCAAATACATGGTACGTACTTAGCACCCCGCACGTTTCCAACCTCTTCTTTGTCTCGACGCGATGACGTCACGAACGGAAAAAATTACTTACACTTGTACGAGGTACATAGAACGAAGGTGCTGCTGCTGCTTCTGTGTACATGTACTAGTGGAAGACTCCAACCCTCTTCACGATATTTTCAACGTAAAAACTTTTTAAACCGTTCTCGACTAGACGCGAGCCGTAAACTTGTCGTGACCCCGGGCCGGGATGGTCACGCGCGGTCACGCCAAGAGGCAACGGGTTGACAAGTTTTATTTCGTGACCTACGATAAAATCGCAGTCAGTCACTTGGCCCTGCGAAACCTTTGTTTCCCTGGTCCGGGCTTCCTCCATCCCTCTTATTCTTGTCGATGTTTCTCGGCATGTACATATGAAGGCGTTACGAACGCTTGCGATGTAGAAGTATATGCACAAGGACAATACACAGACATCCCCGTGAAATGTATGATGTCCTCGAAAAATCTGAAGTGGGAAAAAACCAAAAATAAGAAGGAGAGTCTCTTTCTCGTAGGGTGTGATATCTTGTGTCACCTACGGTATTGAGCTATTATATATGCACCTATTCAAGACATCTACGGTAAATTATCCGAAAATGATGGTCAGACTCAACCATGACTAAATGACTCCTGGAGCTACCAACCCGGCAGGAAAACGATTAGGAAAACGTCAAAGCGTCGCAGTTCATCCTTTGAGAAACAACCCGATGCGAATCATTTGTTGTTGCGTCCTCCAATCGTCCGACGAACAGCGCCGGGCGTTCAGTTTATCCTGGGTCCATCAGGATAGAATTCCGTGGTGGAGTAGTCGGAGCTACATAGTTTAGCGGTTTTGGACCGTGGCTCGAGTCGAAAATGTCGGTGATTGTCAACCCGGAGCTCGGGCCACAATCGGAATTGCGGAAACCGAACCACTTACTACAACAGATGCCCAAACTTTCGCAACGCTGGCGCGCCTCCATATGTGATATACGTCTTGCGTCATTCATGAATATGTTTCCCACCACCGGAATCCCACCAGTGTGCCGCACATGCGTATAGAAATCGGCCGCCCGGAACTACATACAAACATAACACCGTTCCAGTATAACGTTCGGTGGTGACTCCCCTCGTGTATGCATTCCATAGCCGATGCTTCGAAGGCGGAGTTCAATGCATCTACATCAAGCGCAAGTCCACCCATCCTCAGCATGCGCGAAAGGAGCAACTGCGTGGTCCGGCTGGCACGCAGTCGACGGAGTTGCTGCGCCACTCGTTATCTGGCGCAGTCCTGGCTCGCGGCACCCTGCCTTTGAAGAGGTCAGTCGTCTTCATTCGCCGCTGTTGGTTTTCAGACTACACTGGAAATTCTAACAGTCCTCTTGCGCTTGAGTCACAACACGAGTATTTGCACCGTCACATTCAAGCTTAACGCCAGTGGAATCAAGAAATCGTGGGTGCAGGAAAGAGATGAACGAAACCGTTGACAAACGGCTGCTTTGGTGCATACCTGTAGCTCGCTAGAGTCAGCTTCATCGTCGACCGTCACCTCCAGACACATGAAACACATGGTAGACGCAAGGTATGAGCTCAAGGAGGACAGAGGGTGTTCTCGACGTTGAAGAGGCATCCAGCTCTTGCATGTGATGTCAGGTGGTAGCTTTTCCCACGGTTTCCCGACGTCCATACGCATGTTCTGCTGTACCAGGTGCAGGTTGAGCGCATCTCCGGCGACCGGACTTGTGGGCATGCAGGAGAACGCATTTCTCAGCGACTTTTTCGGCTGCGTGGGTTTCCTGCCACTCACCACCCGGAGGTGCCCAGAACTCATTGATGGTATACACTACAAGGGTAGTAGCTGCACCCTGCCGCCGCCGAAAGCATCTCATTGCGTCCCTTTTCAACGCTCGTCAATGTGTTGTCGAGGAGGGTCATCGATTCGTCGGGGCGATGGTAGCTCGTACCCTTAAAACGAAGCGCCTGATTCAAGATTCCTGTGCGGTTGACTGCTTTCGCCAGCCACATTCGTGGAGCGATGGTGAGGATGATGGCTAACTTCGCTGCCCAACATCAGCTGGGCGCTCGGCACGACGCCCCCGATCAAGGCCAGCTCGGCGGCATCTTCTCCGAGGATGGATTCACCACGGGAAATCAGCTTTCGACGGGCCCATCGGCTTGCACGTTTTGGTGTGCAGTTGGTGTTGGGGCCCTTGTGAAGGGAAGCCCTGTCGAGTCGGTGAGAAAGTGCCGTATTTTTCTTTGGCTACCGTGAACGAGGAGAACCACCGTTGTTCCCTGTCGCATTGAAGGTGCTCAGCCTTGCTTGGTACAACCGCTACAACCGCTGATTGTTGCATTCAGCTAACGACCCACATCCTACTGTTCTTATTACGCAGAAGCGCTTGTGACGCATAGATCATGATTTTATTATGGTTTTGGCTTACGTTTGTGTTATTTCACCCTACATCATCCAATACGGCTTGGCGCATGACAAAACACACATGCTGAAACCATTGCCCGTACAGCATAAAGCACATGCTTCCGTCGCGCGTGTTGGCGAGATGGCATTGGGGCACGTCGGTAAAGACGAAAAAACTTGACATGTCCAACATTCTTCCGTATTCCCTGGTTTGCGTATCATCGCTGTTTGACCTCATAATCTTGAGGTACGATCCCACACTCGATCCACACACCACCAGCACACGTCGCTACCAGTTGGGTTAGGGATGGGATGCCACCGCCTGTTGCGGGTTGCTTGCCATCGCCTGCTGCCAATGAACGTCACCAATATATCAATTATCATTGCGCGACATCATTAGGTCTCGCGAAACGATCGTAGTTCCACCGCAAACCGCCCAATAGTAGTGTGTCGTGAAACTACGACGCGTCACACGACTGCTGTTGCCTTTCCTCCGCTGATAAATTTGCCATATTGTACGGTATTCCTTTCGGCGTGCTTCCCTCACAAAGACGATTCTCCAAGAGTTACAGCGTAGACGCCCACTAAGACCGCTCGGCGTAACACGACGCCTATACGATGATGTGGCCCACAGGTTTACTTTCAAACACAAACCGATCTACCTATACTTGAACGCCAAGACGGTAGTGCGATCCCGGTGGCCGTCCCGCCCCAGGGGCGGGCGACCGCCTACCCTAGTTTCAACCTACGACAGAATTCGCCACGCGAACCAACTGACCGCGAATTGCAACACCTCCCAAACATGTCGCTCAAGGTTGCGATCTATTCCCGACTGGCGAGAGGTGCACTGGACGCCTACACTGGTCCTGTGGATGCTGAGGTGGCAAAGTGAGTAACACGGACAAATTTGCAACACGAACACACGCTGTACCGTGACCCGTTCATAATTTCATCACATTCATCGCGTGGCTTGTATCTGCGAGAATGTTGGTTCGCACTATGTTTGCTTTTGGCCTAGCTCATCATTTCACAAGACTGAAACGAGCAGTCACATGTGTACGCCCAAGTACTCAATGTTTACAATAGTACCGTATGCCACACACGATTCCACACACCCTCCCTGGTTTCGCAAGGCTCGGCATCTGCACATCAGTGCGATTGGCAATACCGACCGACCGAAACGTGTTTGGAAATGCTGAAATCGCACCTTTCGAACGCCACCTTTTGCCATTGATAGTCTTGGTACCTCTTTATATGTACATGTCCAGGGTTCAACCTTAGTCGAGGGTGTGTGGAATCGTGGATCGCATGCTGCAACCTGTAGTCTGTCCCACTCGGCCCCTCACATCGCCAGCCCATCTCCTGTTCCGTCCTCGCGTCAACATCAATCCAGGGCGTGGGCAATCTTAGCATACCTCTATGGTTACATGGGAGACACGGTGAGCTCGACTCCTGTAGGAGTTGCGGCACCCTTTGGCCGTTGTGCCCGGGTGTGCACACGAGGAGCAGCTTCTGTTGCCTGTCGATAGACCCGATCTCTTGACAAAAAAAAAAATTATATCGTCAACGACACATTAGAGTGTGGAAACGGTGTACTCCCACCGGATATCATCAGTTGACCCACCTGCGTTATGTCTTCGCCATCTACAAATGTATTTCGGTGTTTCAGGCGGAGTTTGAAGAGTACCTGGAGCTTGCAGACGCCTTTTTGACTGCTTCCATCGAGCAAGGGTCAACCGACATGCTGCCAGCGGTGAGTGTGGCGTTATTGCCTTCTGTTAGACTGCAGCAAATTCTAGAGCTCCTCTTCCTGCCCGGCGAAACTGGTTCAATGAAACCGACGACCGCTATCGCCCCGAAGAGGACAGGTTGATGAACGCTCTATTCGCCAGCACCACCAATATACAGCAACACAACCAAGATGCACGCCTCTGGGGTTAGCCAGGTAGATTACAGTGAGTATCACGGGACTGGTTGCCATTCCTCATTGCATTGCATTCTGTAGGCGGGGCGTGAGTGTAAACAGCGGCTACGCTTCACGTAGCTGCGGGTTTTCAGCCTTGATCAGCGGACTGAATAGATGGGGTTCTCACCAGCAGCAGGACACAAACATACGGTACCGTCGCCATCCAACAGGAGTCGATGGTCCCATCCACTCATCGCTTCGGGCTTACACGGCCGTTATGCGTGGGGAGGTGTGTGTGTGTGTTCGGCACGAGTAAGAATTCAGGTACACTGTCATGAAAAAGTACTGGGGTTGCCGATGGTGGTTTTACGTAGGTAGCCACGCTGCTGGAGGTGGCCAAAGGTTGAGGTCGATGCATATGTGTGTGTGAGGCGCGCGTTTTGGGGCAGGAAAGTTTGCACGTCCGGTTCAAACGCTACGTTTTGCCATTTGTTTGATTTGACAAATGCTTGTTCGAAACGGTGTGCAACAAATATTTTTGGTTCCAGACGAATCCCCTCGGCAGAACCACGTGGAAACATTTTTTATCGTTTCCAGACAAATACTCTTGGTAGAATATTGTCCAAACATTTGACTCTAGACAAATAATACTCTCGGCAGAATGGTGTGCAAATATTTGTTTCTAGCCCAACACTCTCGGCAGAATAGTGTTCAAATATTTGAGTCCGACCAAAAAACGGGCAGTTGCGGCCGTGCGCAATTGCCATTTGTATTTGTTCACTTGTTTTTGTGCAGGGTGTGAAGAATGTGTGCGTATAGACTAACAGCGCTGCTGACGTCCCAATACGGTTACGGTTTTGAAATCGTGTCCGTCCTGCGAAGTATCAGCACTTTCCCCCACACGCCAAGCCACCTCCAATGTGATTATCGTGGATTGGTGGGTGATTTTCCATGGCCATCGTGCGAGATCATCTCGACTGGCCGTCTCAGAACTTCTGTAGTTACTCACAGGGGTGGATTGGTGCTCTCGGTAACTGCAGAACCGTGAGCGTTGTTGTGGACACTGGTTCACCCAGACGGTTGCATCCAGATCAGTGCGCTAGGTTTGTACGGTTGCTTCTTCTTGCTTCCTTATGCCACGCGGTTCGGCCATCCGACGCCGCCAACCGTTTTGTTCATCTCCACGATGACCTGGTGGTGACTTCCGGTGTAGTTTGACCAATCTGTACCTTCCGGTTCCATGAAGTCAACGAGACGCAACGTTTGCATTGTTTCCACTTCCGGCCACCCCTGTGCTTTGTCCTGCATTATGGCGCGGTCACGCGTACCTGCTGAACTCTCGTACACCCGTATTCATCCTGGGCAGGGATTCGCCGAGATGATCCACTACAAGCAGACCGTCAGGATGCAGTCCGGAAATGTAGATGCTACGCATATCGAGTCTTGGGGCGCCCGACGTCAACATCCTCCGCAGGTGTGTCCTGTACCGTGTACCTCAAACTGATTGACCCAGACGGCACTTTGTGCTGGCAGTCTGGGGCAGCCCCCAGCGCGTCTCCGTGATGGAAGAGCGCGAGCTTCTTAGAGTGCCCGTACCTGAATGGCGTAGTAGGCACTATCGAAACGTACCGTCGAATGAGCCAAGGCGAGCTGGCAAAGGTCACCAAGCAAGATTGGCACTCCACCCGGACAAAGACATAAAAATAACCCCTACAGGCTCTTCCCAAAGAATGACATGGGCAGAAATATCGCTGAATTCTCACTATATTCAATACCCGCGACGGCAAACAACATGTGTAGATATGTGCAGGAGGCTAGGCAGTCATCGAAAGACATCAGCACGGATTCAAGTTAACATGTGCGCGACCGCACCAGTATTCACACCGAGCAACGCAATATAGTATTAAGCGTATGTGCTGTGGCACTTTTATTATGCACTCATACCTGGTGTTTTTGGAATCGGTCGTCATCCGAGATTGAGCAACGAACTCTTCGTTCCTTTTGGGATTTTCTGTACTACGGAACGCGCTACCACGTTACGAACCTGGGAGTTTAGAACATCACGCTCGAGACCTTCGAAACTTAAGACCTTGACGATAAGGACAGGTGCTCAGTCAGGTGAGAATCACAACCATCTGATTGATGTTGGGGTTCCCTACAGTGGAAAGGAGAACAGAGCCTCAGGCTAGACAAGAGGGTCCGAAGTGAAGGTGGCTCCGTCTATACCCTGCCGACTTTGCGGGGTTAGAATAGTTTGCATATTTCTGTCGTCAATTTCTCGGACCTTTGCGGGGTTCACTGTTAACATATCCGATTTCTTTCAAACGCACGAGTCCCGAAACCGACCAAGTCCCCAACTGGTACACACCACTTCACCCACCGACTAGAATCCGAATAGTCCCCAACTCGTCCCCCCACCTTCGAAAAAAGTCTCTTCACGTTCTCTGTAGCTTCCATTCGTTCTCTTGCACGACTTGCCACGGCAACAACGAGCTCTCCTCTCCGCAATTTGACAGAAATATTGATAGAGTGTCTTCCTCTGGTGATCCCGGGTTTCCAAACGAAACTGAGGCATTCACGTTCTTCCGATTCGCATGTACACGTCAGTTTCTTCTTTCTGTTCGACGAAAAATATTTCTCTAACGTTAGGACTTGGAGTGCTGAAGACGGCGTATTTGATAAACGTCAGAAATACGCTGATGTAAAGACAAGGCCACTAGCAGCAGCAGCAACGAAAAACCCCGAAAGGAGCATCGATTTTTTGCGGGTATGTACCCTTGACGCTGCGTGCGACACTGTGGGCACGTCAACGCGATTCGCGCTTGACACATTACCTGCCTGATATGTACATCGATCACTATTACCCCGGCTTAACAGAGAGTCGAGGGTAACGGTAGAGCTGTGTGGTCGTGCATCATCACGAGGTCTGCCCTTCTCCCGCTGCTCGATACGATCCAGATCAACCCAGCCGCAAGCGAAAGGGACTTGTATGTGTATGTTGCCCGGTCGATTGTGGCGTTCGACCAAATGGCGTTCGAGAAAGCGTGCAAGGACAGTGCGGCCTGCGAACAATCGAGCGATCATGAGCCTTGCTTAGAGAACAGAGGCGGTGTTACCCCGCAAGGTAACCCCCCCCAGACGGAAGAGGTGTCAGATGCTATGGTGGCCGGGTTAAACGATGGCCTGTTCGACTTCGGGCAGCTTCAAGAAGCCGTCGATCGGTGAGCAAGGTCCAACTTTGCTTGACGAATGGTTTCGAGTGTCATGCGACAACTGTATACCCACCTTGTTCCACTCTGTTGGCTGACCCCTCTTTCCGCTCTCGATCTTGGCAGCATGGACGCTCTCCAAGCTTTCACATACCCTTGTCACGACGTTTCCTTTTCTCCTCGTGGCCGGCCTTTACCTACCTGCATGATGAGCAGACCAAACATTCGCACGGGCGTCGGCGGCCTCATCATTAACATGTAAGTAAACTTGATTAACGTGCCCCCGACTGCTAAAAACAGCAAGCAAGTTCCTGTGTAAATTGCGTGCGATACCTCAGGCTCCGTTGACCTTTGAGCACAACAAATTTTTAATTTTGCACTTTGCCATACGAAAACCTTCGTGTAGTGGAGAATTTGTACTAGCATCCAATGATGACTCGCGACACTCTTCATGCTGGTTCCGTAGTCTCTACAATGACATGTTCCGCGTGTGACAGGATCCTGGCATACCAAAACGCAGCGAGCGAGAACGCTTGTGGGGCTTTGGAGAGGTTAGGGCATTGCGTCGAGGTACTCGAGAGGTACCCAGGCCTGTGTCGCTGCGTGATACAGTGGTGAGCCGATCGTATGAGCACCACCAACGCTGACATTGATACTCTGGCTACGATCCAAGCTCGGGGACAAACTACGCCACTAGTCTGGACGCCAAGACGAGTACCCCTTGAGTCCGTATTGGTTGTTCAATGTATGTAAATATCTGTGAGGGCTTTTTCCTGGCATGCATGCGATCTCGACTGCTGGTTCTGTGAGACTAGCCATAGACATTTTTGGCGTTCGTCACACAGGCGTGCCAAGGCATTCTCATCTTGTGTTTCTGCCCCCCATCGCATGCGTACCTCCTACCATGTAAAGGTGTCACCTTGCACACGGTATCCTGGGGGCCCTAGCAACGATTGATGATTCCAGAGCTCAAGGACTGTACAACCGGTTGCAGGGTGTCTACAATCGTTTTCGCCCTCATGCCTATCTGCCAGCGCCCCCGTTGGAGAAGTGGCGTGGGATATCTGCATTCTGCGATCATTTCCAGTGCAGGTGCGTTGGGGGGTTGATATCCTGCTAGGTACATGCACAACAGTTCGTCTATAACGCCCCCCCCCCGAGCCTAAACTTGTATTCGGGATAGGTAGCTTGTCCGAAATGCACATGCTTTGTTGCACGTGTGAGACGGAAGGAAGTCGAAGGCCTCTGACCTGTACCACGTGCAGTGAATGGTTGTGACTTGTGCTGCGCAGTCCCGACACGTTTTCGATGGTAATATTAGTCTAAAAGCACTTGAAAAAATAACGTGTGTGTGGGCAGACGAAGGGAGAGCTACCAAAATCGCCCGGTCCTATTCTTCCATGTCCGTCCATCCTCCCGCAAACGAAACGAGGCAACTAACTGCGGCCTGTTGTGCGGGTATTGCCGTGCGTACATACATGTGCTGTTGCACGTGTCTGAGAACAAAAAGCTGAGGCGTCTGATCTGTACTTTGAGTTTTATAGGCGTTGTTCCAACAGGGAGATGCAAATCCACAGCGGCAGCAGCGGCTAGCTGTGGTGTATAGGAGCAACCTGGAAGGAGATTGTACTGACCATGGCTGGCACTCTTGCATTTTCCGTCAGATGACAAGTTCCCCCAAGAGGGTAAACTACATTCAAACTTCCAATTTTTCATGTGGTTGGGGCACATTCCTGAGGAGGTTTTAGAGTTGAGTGCCTGTCGGGAATTCCTCTGCCTTGTGTTCCTCAAGAGGGAGATGCACATCTACAGCAGTGGCTGTTGTCTAGTTACAACATCAGTCAGTATGGAATGGGACGAAAATATTGCTCTGCCTTGTGTTCGCTACAAGGAAGATGGATATCTGTCTACAGTACAGCAGCGGCTGCGGTCCACAGCCCAGTCGGGAAGGAGAAAAACAAAAGCATCCTGTAGTCCACAGCAGAGTCTAGAAGGAGACCAAAGCTTCCGCAAGGGTATACTTATGTTTGCTCAAGAATTCTGGATTATCTTCCTGCGGGCAACAAAGAAAAACCAAGATACGAAAAAAATAATTGAGAGCGCAGATGAAGCGCCTTCTTGCTCCCAACGTTCCTCATCGGACTAACCCGCTAGTAACCTGCCTAGGTTGCCCTACTATTCATCCTTTTGTTTTCGGCCTCTGGCCTAAACAGATCTTCCTCAATAGCTCTACTCCTATACACTGAATACCCTCTAGTCGTCGACCGACTAGCCCCCCCCAGGCTCCCCCCTCTCTTGAGCGATAGGTGTGGGTTGGCGGGAACATCGATCAATTCCTGGAAGGCACCCCGTGTCTGCTGCTCCTCAGACCTGCTATCTAACTGAAGCCTCTTCTCTCAAGTACGCGTTGGCTTGCCTCTCGGCCAGCGAGAACACACAAAATTTCCGACCTCGTGGTGATCGTTAATTTCCCCGCATCCCCCCCCCCCCCGGTGTTTGTCATCGGGGTTGGGTTTTCGTCGCTTGGCAACGACGTTGTAAAACAAGCCCCCCCCTCGGTGTTTGCCATCGGGATTGGGTTTTCGTCGCTTGGCAACGACGTTGTAAAACAAGCCAATTCACTTCGTGAACTCGGCAACCAGGTTACCGTTTTTTTTTTTTACCTCGGTTTTTTTTTTTTTGGCGGTAACCATAATGGTGGTCGAGTAGATCATGTTGTGCGGGGTCGAGAAACCTCACTCCGCGCAACGGGGGATGATCGTACCACGTTGTGTTAAAATGGTCAAGCTTCCTCGAGGCAGTTACACAGTGCTTATAACTGTCTCTGGAAGTGAAAGCACCAGAAAATAAATTAAGTCATACGTAGCTGTCATCCGTACGCAAGGAAGTAAGCACAAGATGCCGAACACCCTTAGCAGGATGCAGCTCACCCTTCATGCGACTCGCCAAATACCTCACGGCGCTTCGCGCTTGGTGATGTGAGAGCCTGGTCCGGTGAGAACCCGGCGTGCTCCGTCCCGGCTTTGTAGGGATGCGAGGTCAATGGTCAAACGACTACGGCATGCACGACTATGAGTACACCCCCCCCCCCCCCCCCGGAAC
>FN649757.1:487117-505397 GCA_000310025.1 Ectocarpus siliculosus
CAACAGACATTACATGCAGGCGCCGCTTGAGAACGTACAAAGAGTGAGATGGATTACCGCAGTACTGTACCTGCAATTTCCCGCGCGTGTGTGTGTTCAGTTCATGTATATTTGTGACGCGCCTGATGTACATGAAGCCCGCAGCGTGTACATGATTGTACTGACATGGTTGGCACTGGGGCGTATTCCGTTTTCCGTGAGATGACAAGTTCCAGAGCAGCAGTGGGTGGCTGTGGTTCACAGCAGCCTGGAAGGAGACCTAGAAATTGTGCATTTTCCTACTGACTGTGTTGAGTGCCTTGTAAGGTCTGTGATAGTGAGTACTACCTGCCTTGTCACACACAGCAGTGCTTCTCGGCATTCGATTGCGACGAAACTTGTCGACCTGCATAAATGAAGCCGTGGACGTGTCCGTCGTGTGGAGTGCGGCAAGGTCGAACGTTCACGACGCGTGGGGGGGGGCGTACTCTTAGTCGTGCATGCCGTAGTCGTTAGACCATTGACCTCGCATCCCTACAAAGCCGGGACGGAGCACGCCGGGTTCTCATCGGACCAGGCTCTCACATCACCAAGCGCGAAGCGCCGTGAGGTATTCGGCGAGTCGCATGAAGGGTGCGCTGCATCCTGCTAAGGGTGTTCGGCATCTTGTGCTTACTTCCCTTGCGTACGGATGACAGCTGCGTATGACTTAATAAATTTTCCGGTGCTTTCACTTCCAGAGACAGTTGTAAGCACTGCGTAACTGCCTCGAGGATGCTTGACCATTTCAACACAACGTGTTGCGATCATCCCCCTTGTGCGGAGTGAGGGTTCTCGACCCCGCACATGATCTACTCGACCACCATTATGGTTACCGCCAAAAAGAAAACAAGAGATAAAAAACCCGGTAACCTGGTTGCCGAGCTCACGAAGTGAATCGGCTTGTTTACAACGTCGTTGAAAAGCGACGAAAACCCAATCCCGATGGCAAACACCGGGGGGGGCGTCGGGGTAAAATTAGAGGGAGGGTGCGTTTCGGTTCTTCGCACGGGGGAGATTTACGACTATTATATGACTTACAACAACGGACGCGTTCTCAACCCGAAACAAGCTTTTGCACCAAACTTGCAGGAAGAGCGGACTGGGCCAGGAGGGAAACCTCTTCCAATCCACACGACAACGTGTTGATGGATTCTCGAGAAACATCCGCCGAAGAAAAATAACTTGCTTTTAGAGAAGAGACCGGAGATCGCCAACTCTAAAACCAGGTGAAACACAGAGAGTGGGGTCACTTTTTTGGAGTGTCACTTTTTGGTGGGGTCAAAATCGATTCTAGGTGTGAGAATATCGGCGACAGACACTGAAGCCTATTTGACTTCAGAACTTGCGTCAAATCCAAGCTCTCTATTCCGCCACTCTCTTCAATCTCTTCAAATGGAACCAAACGAGGTTCCGCGGTCACACCTATATTCCAAAGTTACGAGGCAGAGGCCATCCCTCCACTCCGAACAAAAAATCGCCACTCACAATTATCGAGGAATGAACTTTTCGGGGTCGCTTTTTCGCTCAAATTGCGGCGTAGTGTTATCTCGAGCGCTGGACGAGGGCCTTGGCGTAGCCCTCCGTGTCCAATCCTACCCGTGCTACAGTGTACGGCGAATGTATATTCCAAACCTCGCCCGTGCTCTCCCCCACTGTTTAATTTTGCCTTTCAAGGGTAAATGAGGGTATCATCGCGAGTCAAGGCATGAGCGCTTTCTCCACGCCGCCCGTCTGCGCTAGCAACTACGCCGGCTCACAGACTAAGTGCAAGCAAGGGGGTTCGCATATTGCCGTTGAGGAACATCATGACAACATGGTGTTGGCGGGTGTCATTCCTGAGAACGCGACCGGCGCGATGATGGCTGCCCCTTGCAGCAACGGAGACAGACCAATGGCATCTACTAGCTCGTGGGAACTACTCCAAGACCCTGCACCACGAACTGACCCACCTGCCGGACCGAGCTTCTCTAGTTCACAAGTCAACTGTGAGCCGGCTAGGGCAGGCAGAAGTGATTCTGACGTGTCTAATAGTGCGGTCGAGGGGTGCGGTGGTGGTGCGGTTTCTGGCTGGGTAGCCCATGTTCCCGATATGTCCTTGAGATCGCCGGAGTTGAGAGAGGTGGATGGGGGGGCGGAGGAGACCTGGAATGATAAAATTCCTGCGGCAGACTGGCTAGATGTTACTCATGCTATGTTGGGAGCAATCGACGATGATGGCCCGGCACTGTAACGTTTGCCGCCTTGGTTGCTTGTGCAGGTTGTTGCTGTTGAATGTGTGGGCGAAGAGGCATTGTGGACGTTAACAATTGGTCCCGGTTTGTAAATAAAACCGCGTACACATCGTTTTTTTGTTTTGCATCTGATTCCCAGTTAGTCCTCCCCTGGCGGCGGATTTATCCGAAACAGTCCTGCAATGCAGCTCTTCGCGAGACAAAGCCAGTCGGAATTGGGACCAAAGAGTGTGTACAGGGTGTCGGAGGCACGTGTATGCGTTGGTCTGTGTTTCATTGTTGTCTTTGAAGAATCGAAGGAAGGAGCTACTGCCGGGAATATTTCAGCGAAATGTGTCGTTTCGGCCATCTAGTGCAGCCCATCAACCGTGCCACGTTTCAGTGGCTCTTGTTCCTCCTCTTCGCATATTCACTCGGTACGAAAGGTGTCTGTGTCTGCTGTAGTAAGTAGCGGCATCTGTTCAATCAGGCGAATTACTCAGGGTCAAAAAGGCGTGGATGCGCAGAACAATGATCTGATGTCATCGCAGGCCAGAACAAACGGTCAACAGTTCCTGGTCCAGGTCCGCATAAAGGACCCTCCTTGTCATTACGAAGGGGTCGCAGATTTCCTCCTTTGGTACCATGTTGCATTGGCACTCCTTCTTTAGCTCTACCCAACGTTCGCCGGATGGGTGTGTAAGAAGGGCTGCAGCGACCAGACGTGTAGCAACGTCTGCCGTATTTGTAGTGTGTAAGAAGCACCACACAATCCGAAGTACAGCAACGTAGGACATTCATGCTTAACGTTGTGTGGCAAGCATCACAACGACCAGACGAATAGCAGTCAATGTCGGATAGGCGAAGATTGGCGCAAAACACCTATAATAACATAAGAACACCTGACTAACCTTAACCCTCATGCGGCATGCTCCGAAAAGCCACGCGTGCATCGTAGCATGAATAGTGAGCCACCTACAGCGCACATACGCGGCAAGTACCGCAACAACAATGAAGTGTGAAGAACATAAGCTCTGATGTGATTTGTGGAGAACGCGGCAACCACTGCCGTAAGTAGCGACCAGGTGCGTACAGTAGCAACATCTACCTTGATGAACACTCTAGATTAACACGCGGCAAGCACCGCCAACACAAAGTACAGTGACACCAGACAAAGTGTGAAATGTTCTCTCATATTGCAGCCTCACATCGAGAAACATGCGTGTCTCACATCGCACCCTCAACATGCGTGTAGGTTTGTCCGGTGTAGATGTATGTGCAAAGGAACGTGTCATGCCGTACAGACCACCGAGCGCACCATGATGGGCCCCACGCCTCAGAGACAGCTACGATGCCGAACGCGTTGTGAAACGTAAACGTTACAAGTGATTCCCATTCCGCCACTTGAAGACGCAGCGTCCCATGCCATGCAACCAAAGCCCGGAGCAGCAAAAGCGCCTCTTGGATCGTAACGTCACTGGCGGAACCAATGGTGATACAGTTGATACCGTAGGACGGAATCTGCCTGTTCAGCCATTTTTAGGTGCTTCTCCAAAAAGGGTCGGCGTAGCCCTGCGTATGCGTAGATGTGCAATACACGCTGAACGCCATGATACATACAGTGCGGCGACCCGATTGGTGGTGTGTCGTGTGAGTAGCGTTCCCAGGGTTTTTGTATTCAGGAAATATGTTGGATAAAACATACACGTGGGGAAGTTGGGCTAGGGTCAGGGTTAGGGAACAGGGTCTGCGTACCCCCTCCCTGCTCTATTTCCTTATAATACTGAATTTCCCGCGAAGGCGGTCAGTCGTGTGCGTGGCGTACGTACGTAGATCCAGCATTCCACTCACCGCATCCCGACGGCATGCATCGCACGCATCAAACATGATGAAGCAAACAAACAGGACCGCGCAGACCACAAAGAAATGTTTCTTCTGTCCGTTACTTGGAAGGGGGAGACTAGTTTTATCTCTTGTATCAGACACGCAAGGGAGCGAGGAGAAGTGGGCCCTGCCATGTGGAATTTCGAGAAAGGGGGGTCCACACATAGTAACCTTTCAGGTGTACATTCGCTCCTGTCCGCGAGCCCTCCGGTAGATCCAACCAGTTCAGTCCGTATCCAAACGCACATGCACCCTCCCCGGTTCTTCACGCGAGT
The DNA here is from genome assembly GCA_000310025.1 of Ectocarpus siliculosus. Taxonomy (NCBI): domain Eukaryota; class Phaeophyceae; order Ectocarpales; family Ectocarpaceae; genus Ectocarpus; species Ectocarpus siliculosus. The sequence goes on from FN649757.1 coordinate 491,508, forward strand.
GAATAACCATCAGTGGGGCACGGACACCCCAGATCTACCCTAGGGACTCAAGGAACCACGGGTGCGTGGGAAAACCCGGCCATCCGGATGAAAACCCCTCGCCTTTCAACCGAAACCCTCAATATATAGAAACCGTCACTATGACGGAGGATTCCCAACGGCCGCACTTTCAAGGCAAGACCAAGGCAGGACAAATGGGACCGGTCACGCGGGGTGCGGACCCTAAGCAACAACTCTACGCTTCACCCTCGGGTAACGCGCCGGCCCAACGCCTCCTGCTTGACATACCATGATCATACACGCCCAGTGCTAAACAAACCACCACAAACAACCCAAACAAGGCACTAGACTGCATCGGTAGGTTCATCAGAGCCTTTCGGTGGTACTCCAACTTGGCCCTACCAAGGACCTCTAGCATGTCGGCGTGCTGCTCTCCCGTCTGGACACACTCTGCGGTGATCTTGCCCGACATGAAGAGCTTGCGAATGCAGTGGAACCGCACGTCGATGTGCTTGCTCCTCGGCGAGCTGAAAGGGTTCTGCACCAAGGCAAGAGCCCCGCGTTGTCCTCCCGGACCCTGATCTTCGCTCCACTCGTCTCGGGTGCAATGAACGACAGAACCCCACGCACAAGCAACGCCTCCTTCACGCCCTCCCGGACTGTAATATGCTCTGCCTCCGAGGTTGACTGAGCTGTCACGGGCTGCGTCTTGGTAGCTGCGCATACAACAGTACCTCCTACAGTCACGGCTAGCCCCGTCGTCGAACGCATGTCAATCTCATTGTCGGCGTAGCTGGAATCGACCAACACGTCTAGGACTAGCCCTGATCCTCGTACGTAGGTGATGCCGATGTCCTTCGTGGCGTTGAGGTAGGTCACGATCCGCAACAGCGCGTTCCACATCCTCTCGGTGTGTGAGTGCGACCCTCCGCAGCTTGTTCAGAGGAAAGACGATGTCTGGTCTCGTAAACATCATCCACATCAGGCACTCGATTGCCTCCCTCATCGGCTTATCCACCGCGGGCTCGTCGTCTCTCTTCGGCCCTAGGTCAGCACTGGCGACAGCGGGCGTGGGAGCGGTTCTAGTGACGTTAAACCGCTTCAGCAGACTTTCGATGTATGCAGTCTGAGACAGCTTGGCGATTCCACTCTCAAGATCCATCTTAATCGCACACTCGTCGTACCACGTGCACTCTCCCAAATCTTTCACCGGAAACCTCTTCTGGAGGGAGGCGAGCAACTCCTCGCGTTCTTTCTCGGACGCTGCCAACATGATGTCGTCTACGTAGATGACGATGAAGACCTACGATCTCTCCGTCAACTATCATACGGAAAACGTTCGGGTCAACCCTGCACTGTTCTTACCCGTTCTCGATGAGGGTATCGGCAGCCTCAAACCCCCACTCACGGCCACTCTTCTTCAGACCATACAGGGCACGCTCAACCTTAAACACCTTGCCTGACAAGCTACCACAACCATCTGGGAACCTCATGTATATTTCTTCCTTGAGCTTAACGTGGATGTACGCTTGCTTGATATCCCAGTGGACTGCTTTCATGCCCTTCTCAGGAGATACGGCTGGCATCGTCTTAACGGATGCAGCAGACGGGTATTCGGAGTGAGTTGTGCAAGTCTACACCGGGGATTTGGGAAAAACCACGCGCCACCATACGGGCTTTGAAATCAACGATCAGTCCCTTCTCATTCGTCATGTACGAGACAACACACTTCGCACTAACGGCCTTCCACCCCTCGGGTAGCCTGTCAATCCTTGCGAATGTCCCCGCCTTGTCATGACCACCAATCTCTTTTGACATCGCTGCTCCCAGAACACCTTGTACTTGGAATTCAACACATCCTTGTACGTCATCGGCACAGCCTCTACATCGTGAGGTTTCTGCCCGATGGGCGAGGGAATACTTAACTGTGGGTCAGGGAGTCGTTGCGTAGATCCGTCGTCCTCGAACGCCTGCTGTTCCGGGTCGTTGGACTGGGGCACCTTCTGCATCTCGCGCCTGTACAGCTTATCCATGCTTGCACGGCGCTCCTCCTCCTCCTCACAGTACTCCTTCACCAGCGATTCGCGAACGTAGTCCGCGACGATCTCCGCCCCGTGCTCCGTCTCCAGGGCGGTCGCCAGCAGCGCCTCCTCGGGGTGCGGCACCTCCTCGGAACGCTGCAGCTCCCGGGTTTGCTTCCGCGTGCGGCCGCGCTCGAGCCCGTGGCGCAGCGGTCCTGCACTTGAAGCACCTCAGAGAAGTCTCTTTCCTTCAAGTCCCGGCGGGTAGCGGCTGTCGGCGGGATCGAACTTGTACTCCTCGAGGTTCTCGGAGTCTTCGCCGGGCGCATTGCCGCCACCGCCGTCTTCATCAGGGCCACCAGGTGTCGCTGCCGCCGGCGTCACGGGGGCCGCTGTTGCCGTCACCACCGTCGTCGTCGGGGCCGTTGCTGCTGCTGCTAGCGCTGCTGCTGGCGTCGCCGGGGTCGCTGCTGCTGCTGCTGCTGCTGCTGCTGCTGCTGCTGCTGTCGGTGGGGCTGTCGAAGCCACCACCACCACCGAAGTCGCCTCCTCCCGAATGGGGCGACGGGGGGACGCTACCTCCACTATCGTCCCCTTGGATCCCGTTGCCGGGTACCGCCGGCGCCTCCACGAGCGGTGTCGCTTGCCGTGGCCCACGGCCTCCGTCACGTCCAGGTCGGACTCACTCCTCGAGTCGTTCTCCCCTCCTCCACCTTTATGTGACGCACTCTGCCTGCTCTCGCCCTATCGTACTTTCCCCGCCTTCATCCACTATCCTGTTCGTCGCCGGTGTGCTTGCCGCTGGCAACGCCCCGCCCTCCTCGTCATCTGCGAGCGGCAGCGGCTGCGGGGGAGCGGGTGAAGCAGCGGGCACGTAGAGCCAGGTGAAATGTTGGGTCGTGATCACAGTTCCATACTCGGTTGGTGCGCGGACGCAATCACCTGGAGGATTGTGGGTGGGCTAGGTACCATCCTTTCTCTCCCTTGGGTTGAGACATTGTCTTTCTTCTCGACTTGAACACCAGAGGTTCAAGGAACGGGTACGTAGACCCGACCGGTGGCGGAGTACCGTAAAACATCTCGTCGGGTGATTTGTGACCAGGTTCGCTTGTAGTTGCGGTGCAGTTCAGCTGGTAGCATGCACAGAAAATGGCCTCAGCCCACAGTCCGGGGCTGGTTGGTGCGTCAGGGAACAGCTCTTTCGCTTGGATTCGTGAGGCAAGCGCGGCATCACTGATCAACCCCAACCCTCGCTCCGCTACACCGTTGTACTTGGGGGTGATGGTGTGTGTGAACTCTTGCTTGATGCCGTATCTGCGGCAAACCTCCGCAAACCGACCCGGAACTCGCGGCCACCGTCGGTACGGTGCGACAAACACCTCACACGAAACCCCCTGTGCTCTGTAGTCCGCCAGGTACTGCTCAAACGCGACAACTACGTCAGATTTGTGCTTCAGAAAGAAGACACGTGTCCAGCGGGAGCACTCATCTCTGATGATGAGTGTGTACCAGGTTCCGCCAATGCTCCTTAACTGCATCTTCCCCCCCAAATCGAGAAATAGGCGAAACAGTTTCATATCTGCGCGTGTGTCCGTGCTCTTCGAAACAGGTTTCACCTGCCCCTTGGACATGGAACAGCCGAGGCATGGTCGCAGCGGTCCTTCCGTCAGCTGCACTCCCTGAAACTTCGCCGTGTCTCTGAGCAGTTTCTCGTGGGTATGGCCGTGCGAGTTGTGGTACGCGTCGAGGTCAGTGGGGGTGGCTGCTTTCGCGTCGCCAGAAACAATGATTGCGGCACAGGCGATGTCTACCGTAGGCTCTGTTTGATAGCCTTCTTGACCAGCTTGCCCATCCGAGGGAACCGCACTCCCCCCCCGGCTTTCGTCGATAGCGTAAGCCCACCCTTCTGCCCTACATACGTGTGGCCCTCCTCGGCCAACGTCTTGAGCGAGATGAGGTTGCGGGGGCTTTCGGGCACATGGGCAACATTCGGTATCGGTACGGGCACCCAACCACCTTCCGACCGGAGGACTACGGCCACGTCTCCACATCCTAGAAGAGGGACGGGGGCCTTGTTGCTTCCGATCCCCTTTACCCAACCGCTACACTCATGGTAGTTCACAAAGGCGTTTGCACATCGGAACATGGAGCACGTGGCCGCTGTGTCAGCCACGTACTTCATGACATCCTGACCATGTTCCGTAACCCCCACTAGACCAACACGAACGGTACCACACTCGCCTGGAGGGCCGGCCACGGCACAGAGTGCTCGGTTCTCGACGAAGTCCACATCGCTGTCGGAGTACACGACTTGCGCCAGGACGGCCTCCTCCGCCGCGCTTTTGTCCTTGTTGTGGCCACACCCCTCGCAGTGTTCACACCTCGGGATGAAAATCGCTCTCCTTGGCGATGCAGACGGCCATCTGGTGAGCACCGGCCACGAAACTTAGTGTCCGCGCTACCGCTGCCGCCCGCCCCCGCACGGGGCACCTTCGAAAGTGTGGTGACGACTGCCGTGCTTTGAACGAAAGAGATGCTGCGGTCCCCTAGGAGCCGTCAGGCTGAGTAATAAGGATGTGTTTCAAATCGGGCATGGGCGCCGTGCTGCCCAGCCCGCCGTGGTGTATCACCGGAAGCACCTGTGCGGAGTATTGGTCGGCAGAAAGCGGGCGGACGCCCGCAGTGGTTCGTCCGACACCCCCGAGACGGGTGGTGCCGCAGCCGGCGCTGGTGCAGGTGGCGAGCTGTGGCTGACGATTCAGCTGTGGCTGGTGCGGCGTCGCGTTCGGCGTAGGTGGTAGCGTCGGGTTGGCACGAGTTCCGGGTATTTCTCGAGAAGAATTCTCTCGCAGCATTGTCGCGTTTGCGTTTTTGACAGTATAGGGAGAAACACAATGCAGTTTATAAGAGTCTGTGTCCCTCGTCGTGCGGAATTTGGATTCGTTTGCGGGTCCGATTTTCCTTTGGGAAAACGGCAGCTTAGGGGCGCCGGCGGGGGTTGGCGACACGAAACGGCACGCGAGGAATTGACACAGGAATTGACCTCGAGGTCTCACGCTGATGGGCAAAACCCACCATGCATCTATCGTCCATGGACGGCTCACGTGCGGTACTGGCAACCCGGCTTCACCGCCACAAATAAGACTTCTTTCCTACGGTACCGCGTTCCTGTGACATGACCAGTACAGCAAAACAGATCGATTATCGCATGTTTTCCTTCGCATGAGTGTAGGACTTTTGAGGTTTGCTCTTTGTTCTCGAAAGAAGCCAGTTGTATTGGGAGAGAAACAGAAAGGCCGGCTACTTCATCTCGAAAGGGCAGCTATAATGACCTCTCTGTTCACTACAAAATCTCTTCCATAGTCTGAACTATAGACTATTTCACGTCACATTACAAAAAATGCCGGCGTGTCTAAATCGCCCCCCGGTGGGGTACTTTGTAGAATCCCCCACCGGTCGGGGATTGTCACCCTACAAGGCACCAATGGGTAGGACATGCACAACTGTGTTGCTATGTTGTGGGGCTACCGTGGGCTCCATCATACAGCCAAAAACGGTTCAGGTTTCGTGCAGCCATGGCTGATGGGGAAATTCATCAGCTGCCCCAACCTGCCCCAATTGTGGGTACATTGACTTGAACACCCCACCAGCTGCATGTAGCCCTGCAAAGCTCCAATCGAGAAACAAACACCGATAGGAGTGTGTGGTACATGCACGCACAGCACGCAGCAGCGGATAGCAGTCGAGGCGGCGAGCAAGCACATCAAGTATTCCCACCGCACGACCTCGAACGCGTCAAGTCCAAGTGGAAACACTGCAATCTCACTGGTGGAGTCTGAAGCCTTGCTTACCCCACCAGTTGTACATCGTCCTACAAGACTCCAATCGATTCCGGACATGCACGGGAGCGTTGCTGCGTTGAAGGAGTATTATGGGACCCGTCGTGAAGCCGAAACAGTACAGGTTTGGTGCTGCCACGGCTGGTGGGAGGACGTTCGCAGCTACCCCACTGGTGGGGTACATGGTCTTGCCAACAATCTCCACCACCTCAAGCTCGCCCTACAGGATTCCGATCGACAAAGGACGTGCTCAACCGTATTGTGTCTGGCAGATCTGTCGTGGGACCCATAATTATGCCCAAGGAGCTCCGTGTCGGGGGGCAAACTGCGCATGTGCTCACCGATGGGGCGGATAAGCCTTGAATACCGCACCACCTGGATCGCAACCTCACCAGGACTTGCATCACAAGCACAAGCACGGTGGTTGGAATGTGTAGTTGATGACAAAGAACAGGACGAGGGGAACAGATCATTCAACAACCGGGCAGCCTCAAGCACATGAAGTGGAAACTCGAAAACGGCCTTCTCCCATCTTCCAGACGGAAGCAACCAACACCCGGGCGCTTTGACGAAACAATCCGTCTGGCCGAAGTCGGAAATGCCGGCTGGAACGGTGGCTACTTCGACAAATATCCACTCGGTGGTATGGATGTGGATAGATTGTTTGTGTCCCCCAGGCATAATCGCGTTACGCGCGTAGTAAAAAAAGTGAACGATTCCGATGATTGACAGATGGCACGACTCTGTTGTTCGTACCACGCTGCCTCGAGAGATTATGAACGCAGACAGATGGCATGTATCTTCTGCACAATGTGTGGTGGCTGGGATTCTGTTTCGACTCCTTCGTCTCGGTGTCGGGTTGGCAATCTAATTGATCTGTTAGTAAACTAAGTCTGTAGTTAGGACACGATTAGCACATTAGACCAGTGTAACCCCGTTAGACCAATCTAACCCTACCCCTATCCTGTAACATTTGGCGAATAAACGGCGTGTCAAATCCCCCCCGGCTGTATCTCTGCCCACAAGGCACCAATCGAGGCAGGACATGCACGACTGTGTTGCTGTGTTGTGGGGCTATCGCGAGACCCATTGCACAGCCGAAACCGGTCAGGTTTGATGCAGCCATGGCTGATGCGCAAGATATATCTGTTGCCCCAACCTGCCCCTCGAGGGGGGATTAGTCCCTAAACACCTCCTCGGCTGTATCTCTGTCCACAAGGCACCAATCGAGGCAGGAGATCCACGACTGTGTTGCTGTGTTGTGGGGCTCTGGGGCTGTCACGAGACCCATCGCACAGCCGAAACCGGTCAGGTTTGATGCGGCTATGGCTGATGGGCAAGACATATCTGTTGCCCCAACCTGCCCCCCGGGGGGGAATTGGTCTCTAAACACCCCCCCCGCTGTATCTGTGCCCACAAGGCACCAATCGAGGCAGGACATGCACGACTGTGTTGCTGTGTTGTGGGGCTATCGCGAGACCTTCCGTACAACCGAAACGGTTCTGGTGTGGTGTAGCCATGGCTGATGGGCAATATGTATATATGTGTTGCCCCAACCTGCTCCACTGGTGCGGTACATGTCCTCTTAATACCCCACCAGCTGCATGTTGCCGTACAAGGCTCCAATCGACTGACAAACACCGGTAGAAGTGTGAGGAACATGCACGCACGGCACACAGCAGCGGGCAGCAGGTGGGACGAACAGCACATCAAGTATTCCTGCCCACAGCTTTACACACACCCAGTGGGAACCGAAGACTGTCTTCTCCTCACTGGTGAGGTACAATAGCCTTGCTTACCCCCCAGCGATATCTCGTCATAAAAGACTTCAGTCGACACAGGACATGTCCAACAGGGTTCTGTTCAGGTGGTAACACAGCGGGTGGGGTAAACTACGGATGAGCCCCTGCGGGAGGAGGGGGTGGGGGTGTCTAATACCCCACCATGGACCTCGCACCTCTGTACAAGGCGCCGGTGGCCACGCAAGAACCGTAGTGGAAGTGTAAAGATGATGAACGCACAACCCACAGCACAAAGCAGCACTGCGCCACTGCTGTGATCGCTATGTGTATTCGTTGTACAGTGCCCAAATGCAACCTTCATCGCATCAGCGAATAATGACCCATTCGTTTGGTCTCGCTCGCCAAAAAAAAACACGCAGCAAACAATCGCAAACAATCGCAAACGACAACAAAACGGAAAGTAAACATTGTGAGAGATAGATGACGAACGTATGTATGTTCGCCGCCACGAACGTGTTGCCTCCCGGTCGTCCCTGCGACGTGCAAGTCAGACTAAGGTACACGCCGTTTGTTCATACCGGCCGTTTCCATACATTCTGTCTGAAAACAAACAGACTGCCTGATTGGTGCTTTGTGGGAAGAGATGAAGCCGGGGGGTGTTTAGACACTAATAACCCCCCCCCCCCCGGGGGGCGATGGGTGCGTATTAAGCTGTGGGCAGGAATACTTGATGTGCTGTTCGCCTCACCTGCTGCCCGCTGCTGTGGGCCGTGCGTGCATGTTCCTCACACTCTACCGGCGTTTGTCAGTCGATTGGAGCCTTGTACGGCAACATGCAGCTGGTGGGGTATTAAGAGGACATGTACCGCACCACCAGTGGAGCAGGTTGGGGCAACAGATGTATATTGCCCATCAGCCGTGGCTGCACCAAACCTGAACCGTTTCGGTTGTACGGCGGGTCTCGCGATAGCCCCACAACACAGCAACACAGTCGTGCATGTCCTGCCTCGATTGGTGCCTTGTGGGCACAGATACAGCCGAGGGGGTGTTTAGAGACTAATCCCCCCCCGGGGGGCAGGTTGGGGCAACAGATATATATTGCGCATCAGCCATGGCTGCACCAAACCTGAACCGTTTCGGCTGTGCGATGGGTCTCGCGATAGCCCCACAACACGGCAACACAGTCGTGCTTGTCCTGCCTCGATTGGTGCGTTGTGGACACAGATACAGCCGGGGGGGTGTTTGAGGGCAGGTTGGGGCAGCAGTATATATATCTTGCCCATCAGCCATGGCTGCACCAAACCTGAACCGTTTCGACTTTACGATGGATCTCGCGAGAGCCGCACAACACAGCAACACAGCAGTCGTGCATGTCCTGCCTCGACTGGTGCCTTGTGGGCAGAGATACCGCCGGGGGACTAATCCCCCCCCGGGGGGGGGATTGAGACATGACGGGCGAATGAAGAATACCCGCACGAGTTCGAATGTCGGATGTATCGCTAGACTTTCCAAAAAGTGCACCTAGAAGTGCCTACAGCAAGCAGTAGTAGTTGAACCATCGGAAGACTGGCGAGGGGTACGTCCCTGGAGATCTCTACTCTAAATCCCAGTGATTAAAGCCGCAACCCCAGTGATCCAGGCGGGTGCTAGCAAGCTCTGAGCATATTTTTAATTCTCCAAGGGTTACACATGGCTACACCAGTAGATCAGTCGGACTGGTCTATGTAATGGTGTAATCTTTGGCGAATAAAGCCTGCCTGCAAGAAGAGAGAAGACAGTGTTCGACTTCCACTGACTGGGCGTATTTGGAGCTGTGTGGCTGGAATACTGGACGTGCTCGCCGCGTCACCTGCTGTCCGCTGCTGTGTGCTGTGCGTGCATGTATACCAAACACTCCTACCGGTGTTGTTTCTCGATTAGGGCTACGTGCACAGACAGCTGGTGGGGTGTTCAAGGACATGTACGCCATCGGTGGGGCAGGTTGGGGCAGCTGATGAATTTCCCTCGATCAGCCATGGCTGCACCAAATCTGAACCGTTTTGACTGTACGATGGGTCCCACGATAGCCCCACAACACAGCAATACAGCAGTTGTGCATGTCCTATGTATGCCCATTGGTGCCTTGTACATAAGGCGAGATACATACGTACATACAGCTGGTGGGGTACACAAGGGTACACACTAAATAAAGTACGCTCTGTAAGTAATTCCAACCGGTGGGGGATTTACGAAACACGGAGGTGGGATTTAGACACGCCGGAAAACTGTTCGTCGGTTCTAGAAAGTCGCCGAGGAGATCCAGTTTGCAATTTGGGAAATAGTTTGCCTACTGGCTATACGCTACCGGCCTCCCGCGTGTTGGGCCTCGGGCCTATTTCTCGCCCTGAAAGTCTGAAACAACCAAGCAAGAACACAACTTCATTTTGATGTTTGAACAGATTCACCAAAACGCTACAGCAGCAGTATCACACATCGCGGCGTGAGGCCAATCCAATTCTTGTTCTTCTTTCGGCCACATCCGCAGTAGATGCCAGAGCGTATCATCCCGAGCTTGTTCGTGTCCACGGTGTCTTCTACATATATATCCGGGGATTCGGATCAAAAACGGTGAAACCGCTCGGCGCCGAAAGGTTTGTGTCTCCTCGGTGTGTCATGACGTCACGTGACGTCACGTCGGCACGAACATCAGGATTCCCCCCGCAGAACTCCACCGCAACCTTTGGCGCATGACATTCGGGTGCTCAGTACGCAACACTGCGACGAGCTTTCCGGCGTACTGAGGAAAGGTCCTTACACGACGGTTACCGGACGTCTCTTCCGAACCTTCGCTGTAGGGTAGCGCACGGCGGGGGATCCTTCCTACATGTGCGTACTCTTTGACATCTCTGATGATGGTAGGATGAAGAGCTTTCTCGGTACCCTTGCAGATGCAAACCTTGCATCTACCATAGAGTACAGCAGTAGCACAGTCGTGTTCACATCATCGATGGCGCCCATCTTTCCGCTTGCTTCCTCGTCTCCTGCAGTAGTGCACTGTCGTACTGTACAGGAGTAGGGATCTTCCCGCGCGTTCACCGCGGTCATGCCCTAGGCTGCAGCGTCGTCCGAAGCAGCGGTGGGTTTGAGGTACGAAAGGGCACCTGCTCTACTGATGGCACAGACACTCGTGTTTTCCTGCTACTTCCACCGTCCGTTCAACGTCGTGATAGAGCCACAACCTACCCTGAACAAGAGCGAACAACGACGCTTGAACCATACACGCAGGATTACGGACACGGGCTAGAGACTTGGACCATGAGTTCGCGGGAAAAGGGGAGCGCGTCTACGGACAGCAGTAGTCGGATGCGCAGGAGCTGCTGTGAATGTGCGCGGCACAAAAAGAAGTGCGATGGCCTAACGCCTTGCAGGTGTGTCATGTATGATTTATGGTGAGATGAACCTTGTGCATGATCTTGCTGTTGGAAGTGATGATGCTCCTCTTCGTCTTATGCGGGTTTGTTACGGGTCTTGCAGCATGTTATAACAGGAAGTGTCAACAGTTTCCGGGTAACTTCTACCCAAGACCACAATGCGGAGGAAGCAACGGATATACACAGAAAGGATGAGTCTAAATTGCCCCTCCTGTGGTGGCGCCGCTCTACCCTTTGTGCTCAGCCTTCTTACCAAGGAGAGCAATAGACTCAATCGACTTCAAGTTGAGGTTGCCTTGTAACGCTACAGCAGTAGAGCTGGCGACTTGACCAAAAGTGGTGGTCTCCATGTCGGAATATGTTTGCCGCTTCCTTTCCTTGATACTGAGGCTACCGCCTTCTCCCACGGTAGTATGAGTTGTCTGGTACCTGTTAACGCAGGACCATGTAGATGACATTAAACCTTGATTATTAGACACCGTGCTCCTTCCAGCACACAGAAGTATAGTCTAGAGCAAAAGTTCAGTCAGGATACAGCAGTGAACACATGTATGCTTACGTGCTCTCTCTCGTAGGGCCCCGCTGTTCGGGGTGTTGCCGCGTGTACTGCGCTATCACGCTCGCGGGCTCTTGTCAAGAGCGTTTCTGCACAAAGGATTGACTCAAGTTCCTTGTATTCGCGAGTGACAGACATGAGCAAGGAGCAAAGCCTGCTGGCGCCAAGTGTATCATACCCATACAGGAAGGAGTATATCACATCTGCGTGACCTCATCGGAGATCTCGGAGATCTGTATCCTGCCGAGTACACACACAGCGACACCTTGGACCCCAAACAGCATACGTACCCCCCCAAGAATCGTCCTCAGATCGGACATTTTATCCAAGTACCCCAAACAGACCCCCTATTTACTTGATATGTACACGTACCAACCAAGTCGATTTTTTGTGCTTTTGTTCTTCTTCTTCCGAGGCAAGCGCTTTTTCTCACACTTTTTTCTGCATGGCACTCAGAGGACCTGTCGGTATATTACCCGTTGCGTGTGGGGCTCGCTAGACATCGGTGGTGCGTGTGATGGCCGCTGAAAAGTCGCTGGTACTGGCTCCATTCCAGGTCGCGATTCCGAACCAAAAAAGCATTCATGAAAACTTGGAACCTAATTCTTTGTATTGGCGGGCTGTTGTTCTTTTCGCACACAACACGGCCACACCACCAGCAGTTAGAAGTGGTAGACATCCACATAAACACGGTGCAAACAAAAGGTTTCGATCCACTTACTGAAAAGACGTCACCACATCCCTTTCGACTGAGGTTATATCTCGAACGGGTAGTCTTTCTGTGAGGTTATGTTCACTTAAAAAAAAAAGGAAAACCAGGGGTGTGTGGCAGAGAAGCAATATTGAAAAACGCGCAGCGCGGCTGTCCCACGCAGGCACACAGGTGATGCGTGCTGTGTGCTGCTGTGGTGCATTACAACAGCAGCGCAACATTTCTAAAAAAATCAGAACACAGTACTTGTAGTTACACAGTAGTTCCGGTAGGCTGTATTTCTAGCAGTTCACACACATCACGTTCACCTGTTGTGTAGACACCCACGCAACAGGCGGTGCGAACTAAATACGGTGCAAGCACAAGATTCAGCTGTAGGGTTGTAGGACAGCAGCATTCGCATTGCATACATAGCTAAACGCGGATGTTGCAGGCCACACAGATGATGTGCATACAACTCTTCATTAAAAGAGGGAGTTATTGGCGGGGCATTTTTCGACGCGGTTTCGAACCTCGGCAACGACATTTATTTTTTCTTTGTTTTGTTTTGTACTGAACCCTTGCATAGTATAAAACGCTGAGGCTTTCTCCCTCACGCATATTGTATGTGTAGGTCGATCATTTACTATGCTATGTGTTTTCATACACATTGCCGTGAACATTTCCGTAGCGTTCTGAGAGTTAGAGACGAGACAGATTGCGCATTGCCCCGATCGTAACAGGTTGGCATATTTTAGTCAATGCGCGATGACAGTGATTGTCCGCCTCCAAAGAGAAAGGCGGCACTGCAGTTCAGGTGTTTTTAGGCCTTTTCGTTTAGCGTCACCCCCGGGAGGCATGCTCTGACCTCCCGGAACGGGGAACCTGTACAATTACGATCTTGAAGTCCTTTGTGAATAGATACCCACAATACAGAACCGCAAATACCCACTCGAAACATCCTTTACAAAAAATGACTACGCATTGCAGGATGGCAGAAAAAGAATTTTGACGCTGGCTCTATTTAAATACTTCGATCTAGTACAACAAACGAAAACAACCATCCCGCCGGAGGAACCTGGTGCGTTCTACTGTGATCGGTAGAGGACACCAGGAAGAGGCGTCGTTCGTGCTGGCATGTGCAGGTTACTGGAGCTGAATTATCGAAGGTCGCAGCTGCCTCTCAGAACAGTCCGTAATCTGCGCCGGAACCAAGCGGAATCCAGCATTTGTCACAGCCGTGCTCACCTCCACGGAACGTAAACCCCTGAACGGAGGGGGTTCAACAGTAGCTGGTGGCATCAGCTACTACTGCTGTAAACCCGCAGTTAAGGAGGTTGGGGTCAGTGGCGGCGAGCACAAGCAGTACAGGATGGGTGTCGGTCTAATTTGCGGAGATTTGCAGAGATTGTAGGCCACCACCGTTCGAAGCTCTGGCACCGGTATGTGCCGTGCGGACTTGGGGTTGCTGTTTGACTGTGTGTACTAGCTCGCAAGAGAGAAGACATGAAGGGGAGAGAGAGAGAGAAGGAGGCGGAGGAAGAGGAGGAGAAAGAGTGGCCCAAACGTCGACAGAAAATGGGGACTCCGCCATATACCTCCAGGAACATTCCAACCGCGTCCTACGTAAC
>FN649757.1:505497-528016 GCA_000310025.1 Ectocarpus siliculosus
CTTTCTCTCTACTTCCACGCATGAAGGCCCTCCCTGGTTCTTAACGCAAGTGAAGAACCTCTCGTGCGTCGAAAGTACGCCGAAAATGACCGAAACACAACAAAAAATGAACAAAGAAAACAAGAGGAAACCCGGCTATCGGATCAAAGCTGTTCTCGAATCCAACGCCTCAAATAGAATCAAATAAGCCGTCCGTATCACTAATGATTCCTCCAGCCATAGTGCGTAATGAAGGCAAGGAAAATCATTCCAAACCTGCGAATTACGTACTCTAAGCAACGCTTTACAACCTCGAGCAACACTTTGAACAAAATCCTTCTTGCATGATGGAACACACACACAAAAAAAGCGACCACACGCCCCCACCCCTTGGCGAGGTTGTGCGACAAACTTGGCTCACCTCCAAGACATAGGGGCCCAACAGAACTTGTAAATTATTGTTTCGCGCGAAGCGCGAAAAAGAACGGACGGAGAGACGCAGGCGTAGATAGATATGGATGGAGCCTCACAGAGAGGTCACCACATGCCACTGCACAGGCTCACACCTCACCCAACACCCCAGTCAGCCGTGTACGCAGGACTGCTACTGTGCAGCTGCGCGGGGACGAATGAAAATGTCGTGTGGTGTGGACGAAGCTCTCATGAACCAGCTGCTGCTGCTGCTGCTGCTGCCGCTCTATGGATGTGCACCAATTTCTTCCCTCGCTCACGCTCGTGGCAGCGGCAGCGGGATCGAATAATCGCCCCGACGCCCCTATATGTGTATTTGGTCGCCCTTGGCCGGCAGCCTGTGTACTTCGCTTTGTCTATCTGTTTTCGGGTGTGCCTATTGTGGATCAATAGAAGATCGGCCTGCAGACAGACCGGCGAAGATAGCCGCAGATTGATTGACTTGTGTGCACTTGCTTCCCTCGCTTATACGCTGCTGGCAGCAGGAAACGGGCTTCAAACATCGCGCTCGATGCCTCGTATGATGTGTTCCTTTGGCCGCCCTTGGCCTGCAGCAGTTTGTACGTCTCATTGTCTCTGTTTTAGGGATGCAGTTGTGTAGCAAGCTCAAAAGACCGGCCTGCAGATAGATGACAGCGGCATGCAGCAGCAGCAGCAGCAGATTTGACCTGTGTCGCCTCCCTCGCTTGTGGCGCTGCCGACAGCAGCCAACCGGCTCTGACTGTCGAACCCAACGCCTCCTATTCTGTGTGCCTTTGACTACCCTTGGTCCACAGCAGTCTCGTATCCTGCTGTGCTGGTTGTCTCGTGTGTTGTCTATTCATACGTGTATGTGTCATGTGCTGCTGGTGCTGTACTACGTCTTTCGGGGGATTCCCGCTCGGTGGCGTAGCCATCAACCAATCATCTGTCTCTGTCCTACCTAATGTCCTACATAATCGACATGTGATTGGGGGGAGGATGGGTATCCACCCGGCTCTACCCCTCTTTAGCGGACATGTTTCTTTTTAGTTCGTCCGGTCCAATATAAAAAATTCCTGACTTATGGGCCCGGTTCCACAAACTTGGCCAAAATAACCAACAGGCACCGGGCATCTACTCTGTTGTCTGCAATCAAACGAAAAGCACTGATAATCTACGCATTCTGCCCTCGCTTGAGTAGCACGCTGCCTAGTAGTTGGGGAAGCCCTCACATGTGCCATTCAACGCGCGCTCTTCAGTACATTAGATGGGCTTATCCACGAGACTACTTAGTTAGCTCACTGCCTAGAAGTTCATACACACAGCGATCATCCAGACTTAGCTCAACAAACCAAACACGTTGTACGGCATGCCTCCGTGGAATTAGGACCAAAACGTTCGCAAGAGTCCGACAACATCCAAAGAGTTCACCAACGCCCGTCGTCGTTAAATACCTGCTAGACCGAAATCGTTCCACCTCAAGCATGATGCTGCTCAATCGTACGTTGCATTCTTGCATCAAGAATGAAGGACGATAAACCTGTCAAGGTGCAGAACATCTACAGACCGGGCCTAAACTCTCCAGCATAAAACTCTCCAAAAGAAATACGCACGTCGTCACCCTCCCTGATTCTGCAACCACACAGGTACTCAAAAACAAGTGATGACTCCGTGAAACTCTAGCATGTGAATCATTTGTTACAACTGAACCAATCAAACAAAACCGATTCTCCACAAAATTCTTTCTCAAAAAATAACAAACAGCATTAGCCTGCTCCAAACAAGGTCCTAACATCTGCAAACAGTCAAAAGGCCCCCAATTGTCCTTCAACGAATGCACCAACCTGTCACTGAACCATCAGGCACAACTAATTATGCAATCACGAACGAGCTAACTGAAAGAAGAAGGATGGTGGCAAGTTCTACAATGCAAGGTGAACGTCCATGAAGAAAAGGTGTCAAATTCTACCAACGTGAACGTCGTTCCCCTCGTACTTTGCCATATCACCGACACAGCTGTCCGATATGAACTCTCGACAGTAAACCAACGGCCAAGAAGCGTACAGCATGGGGCATAACGACGAACACACACTGAAAATACCACGCGGTGTGGCGGCAATCAAAATAAATTGCCGTCAAAGGAAACATCGGAAACAAAACAAGATCAAGAACGCTCGAACAACGAAGACTTCGCGTGATTCATCGCGACCCTAAACTGGTATCTTTCTACTCAACCAAAAACATATTCAAGCTCATTCCAGTCTACTCATCAAATCAATCGTGATGATGAAGCGCGCCCTTGGTGTTCACACGGCCATCCTGCCGCATCCGTTTTCTCCACTGCCCGTTTCCGGCTGAGGAATGCACGCGGCACCTCCCCACGCGACTTGTATTGATGACACCGCCGTTCCGCTGTGCCCCGTTCCAACGCCCACCTCCGGCTGATGGTTGCGCGCCACCTCCGCGCGACTTAAAATGCTACCCCCCCGCTCCAACGACGAGGCAGAACAGCCACGGCCCCCACGTCCGTGCTGTAGTTGACTAACATGACAAGAAAATGCTGCCCGCCCCCCGTCTAATCTCCCGATCCACCTACCGAACACGATCCCTCTGCGGCATTCCCAGCGTGAACCCCAGCTGCTTTCCCAGCTTGACCATCTGCTGCCCTCCCAGCCTTTCACTTCTTCTCCAACGCCGCCATCCTATCGATCGCTGTTTTGAGCGTATCTCGAAGCTCTGTCGCAGCCCTTTCCGCAGCTGCTGCCGTTTCCGCAGCATCTTGTACATCCGCCATCTGGTCCGACCAACGTTTTTTTTTGTCACGGTATCGTGTTTGCTGCCTCCGTGCCTTCCCACGGAGGCTACTGCGCCCTCCCACTGTAATATGAGTTGAATCCGGGGGCTGTTTTAACCCAGGGCCGACCAGGGCCGATGTAGGTGACATCTAACCTTCGTTATTATACACCGTGCTCTTCCAGCACACAGAAGTATAGAGCACGTGCAGTTCAGTCAGTGTTCAGGGCGCGCCTCCGTAAGTGATACACGTCTTGCGTCATTCATGAAAATGTTTCCCACCACCAGAATCCCACAAGTGTGCCCCACATGTATATAGAAAATTGACTGCCCGGAACTACATACACCGTTCCAGTAAAACGTTCGGCGGTGACCCCCCTCATGCATGCATTCCATAGCCGATGCATCGGAGCCGGAGTTCAATGCATCTACATCAAGCGGAAGTCCACCCATCCTCAGTATCAGCGAAAACAGCAACTAAGGGGTCTGGCCGGCACGCAGTCAACGGAGTTGCAGCGCCACTCGTTGTCTGGCGCATTCCTGGCTCGCGACACCCTGCCTTTGAAGAGGTCAGTCGTCTCCATCCGCCGCTGTTCGTTGTTTAGACTACGCTCGAGATGCAAGTAGCCCTCTTCCGTTTGAGTCATAACACCAACCAGTGTGTGCGCCATCGAATTCAAGCTTCACACCAGTGGAGTCAAGAAATCGTGGGTGCAGGAAAGAGAAGAACGAAACCGTGTAGAAATAGCTGCTCGTTGGTGTATACCAGTAGTAGCACGCTAGAATCAGCTTCGCCGTCGACCAGCACCTTCACACACATCAAACTCATGATAGACTTGGATATATGAGCTCAAGGATGTTCTCGAAGATGAAAGGCCTCCATATCTTGCATGTCATATGAGGCGGTTGCTTTTTGCACGATTTCACCACTGTACCAGGTGCAGGTTGAGTGCGTCTCCGGCGACCGGACTTGTGGGCATGCAGGAGAACGCATTTCTCAGTGACTTCTTCGGCTGCGTGGGCTTCCTGCCACTCACCACCCGGAGGTGCCCAGAACGCGTTGATGGTATACACTACAAGGGTAGTAGCTGCACCTCCGCCGAACGTATCTCATTGCGTCCCTTTTCAACGCTTGCCGATGTATTTTCGAGGGGGGGCATCGATTCGTCGGGCTACCTCGTTCCCTTATAGCCTAGCGCCTGATTCCAGATTCCTGTGCGGTTGACCGTTTTCGCCAGCCACGTTCGCGGAGCGATGGTGAGGATGATGGCTCACTCCGCTGCCCAACATCAGCTGCGCGCTCGGCACGACACCCCCGATCAAGGCCAGTTCGGCGCCATCTTCTCCGAGGACGGTATCACCACGGGAAATCAGCTATCGACGGGTCCCTCCGCTTGCACATTTTGGTGTGCAGTTGGTGTGGGGGCTCTTGTAAAGGGACGCCCTGCTGAGTCGGTGAGAAGAAGTGGAGTGCTTGCTTGGCCTGCCGTGTACGAGCAGAAGGACCGCTGTTGCACGTCGCATTGAGGAAGTCCATCCTTGTTTGGTACAACCGCTGATTGTTGCGTGTAGTTACCGACCGAAATCCTACTTTTCTTATTACGCAGAAGCGCTTGTGACGCATACATCTTGATTTTTTTATGGTTTTGCCGTATGTTTGGCCAAAATTTGACTATTGTTTTCGTGTTATTTCACCCTAAATCATCCAATACGGCTTGGCGGATGGAAACGCACATGCTGAGACCATTGCCCGTACAGCATAAAGCACATGCTTCCGTCGCGCGTGTTGGCGAGATGACACTGGGGCACGTCCGTAAAGACGCAAAAAACTTGGCATGTCCACCTCTCTCCCGTAGTCCCTGGTTTGTATATCGTCCCTCTTTGACCTCATACTGAAGAGGTACGATCTCACACACGATCCACACACCACCCGCACAAGTCGCTACAAGTTGGGTGAGGGATCGGATGCCACCTCCTGTTGCGGGTTGCATGCCGTCCCCTGGTGCCAACAATAAATCAATCAACCACCATTGCGCGGCATCATTGGCTCTCGCGAAACGATCGTGGTTCCACCGCAAACCGTCCGATACTCGCCTATCATGAAACGACAACAGTTGCACCGCGTCACACAACTGCTGGCGCCTTTCCTCCTCTGATAAACTTGTCATGCTGTACGGCGTACCTTTCGGCGTGCTTCCCTACAAAGACGATTGATTCCCCATGAGTCAAAATCGACGGACGTTTAATGAACGAGTTACAGCGTAGATGACGCGCGGGAGGAATGCCACTAGGACCGCTCGGCGAAACGCGACGGGTTCCCGCGCCTACACGAAGATACAGCAGACAGGATTACCTTAGAACACGAACCGATCTACCGATACACCGAGACGTTATAGAGTGTGATCCCGGTGGCCATCCCGCCCCAGGGGCGGGCGGCTGCCATACCCTAGTTACGAGCTACGACACAATTCGCCACTCGAACCAATGCCCGCGAATTGCAACACCTCCCACGCATGTCCCTAAAGGTCACGATCTACTCCCGACTGGCGAGAGGTGCACTGGATGCCTACACTGGTCCTGTGGATGCCGAGGTGGCGAAGTGAGTTACACGGACAAATTTGCAACACGAGCACACGCTGTACCATGGCCCGTACAGAATTGTACCACATTCATCGCGTGTCATGTATCTGCGAGAATGATGGTTCGCGCTATGTTTGCTTTTGGCCAAGTTCATCATAACACAAACATGAAACGAGCAATAATATTTGCACGCACAGGTAATCGAGGCTTGCCGTTTGCCACACACTATTCCACACAACCTCCCTGGTTTTGTAAGGCTCGGCATTTGCACACCAGTGAGGTTGACAATATTGACCGAAACGTGTTTGGAAATAGTGCAATCGTACCTTTCGAACGCCACCTTTTGGCATTGATAATGTCGATACCTCTTTACGTATCCAGGGTTCAACCTAAGCCCAGGGCGTGTGGAATGGTGCATCACATGCTGTAATCCGGTAGCCTGTCCCACTCGACCCCTCACATCACCAGCCTGTCTCCTGTTCCGTCCTCGCGTCAACATCAATCCAGGGCGTGGGCAATCTTAGCATACCTCTATGGGTACATGGGAGACACGGTGAGCTCGACTCCTGTGCGAGGCAACACCCTTGGTCGGTGTGCTCGGGTATGCACACGAGGAGCAGCTTCTCTTGCCTGTCGATAGACCCGATCTCTTGCCAATATTTCTATCGTCAACGACACGAGAAAGTTTGGAAATGGTCTACTCCCATCAATATCATCAGTTGACCCACCCGCTTTATATCTTCGCCATCTGCGAATGTATTTCTTTGTTTCAGGCGAAGTTTGAAGAGTATCTGGAGCTTTCAGACTCCTTTTTGATTGCTTCCATCGAGCAAGGGTCAACTGACATGCTGCCAGCGGTGAGTGAAACGCCATTGCCTTTTGTAGGAGTGTAGCTGATGCTAGAGCTCCTTTCCCTGCCTGGCGAAACTGGTTCTATCAAACCGACGACCGTGATCTCCCCGAAGAGGACAGATACATAAACACAGTTCCATTGGCTGTGTATACGCCAACACCACCAAAATAGCAACAGGGCCAAAACGCCTCTAGGGATAGCCAGGCCAAATGCCGTTGCACGAGTGTTATATCGCGGGACTGGTTCGCCCCTCCTGTGTGCAAGTGTATTCTGTAGGCGGGGCATGAGGGTAAACAGTGGCTACGCTTCCAGCTGCAGCGGGTTTCCGCCCTGATCAACGGATAGAATGGATGGGGCTCTCACCCACAGCGGCACCCAGACATACACACGTTTCGGGGTACCGTCGCGACCCAACAGAAATCGATGGTCCCATTCACCCATCGCTTGGGGCATTCCAACGGCCGGTATGGGTGGGGAGGTGTTGATCGAGTGTGTATGTTTGCTTGGCACGAGTAAGAACACAGGCACTCTTGTCGTGAAACAGTACCGGGGTGGCCGATGGTGTCATCTGTAGCCGCGCTGCTCGAGGTGGCCAGGGGTTGAGGTCGAAGCATGTGTGTGTGTGAGATGCCCGCGTGTTGGGGGACAAAATGCTTTTGAGGGCCGGAAAGTTTGTGTGCGTAGACTCAAACCATCACTGACGTTCCAATACGGTTTTGAAGTCGTTTCCGTCCTGCGTCTGATCAGAAGTTTCCCCTTCGCGCCAAGCCACCTCCAACGTAAATGATTTGGATTGGTCGGTGAGGTACTCGACAGCCCGTCTCAGAACTTATGTACTGCTCGCATGGGTGGATTGGAGCGTTGTTGGAGTCGCTGGTTCGCTCAGACGTTTCATCCCGATCGGGACGCTAGCTTGGCGTGGTTGCTTCTTCTTGCTTCCCTCATGCCACGCGATCCAGCCGTCCGACGCGGCCAACATGTTCTTCTTATCCAGAATGAAGTTGTAATGACTTCCAGTGTAGTTTGACCAATCTGTACCGTTCAGCGTCAAAGATGTGGAGATTGCAGCACTGCTTGGCGCGTTTCCGCCTGTGACCATGCTTGCGCTATTGCATGTATTATGGGTCACGCGTATCTGCTGAACTCTCGTATACACGCATGCATCTTCGCCAGGGATTCGCGGAGATGGTCAATCACAAGCAGACCGTCAAGGTGTACGCGGGAAATCCAGATGCTACGGATATCGACTCTTTGGCCGCCCGACGTCAAGATCCTCCGAAGGTGTGTCCTGTGCCGAATAATTGAACTGATTGGCCCAGTTCCCCCAGACGGCGCTCCGTGCTCACAGTCTGGGGCAGCCCCCCAGCACGTCTCCGCGATGGGTGAGCGCGAGCTCCTTGGAGCGCCCGTACCCGAATGGCGTAGTCGACATCATCGAAACGTGACCCTGGAAAGCAGAGGAAGCTCCCAAAAGTTACGAAGTGAGATCGACACGCAACCCCGACGAAGGCCTAAGAGAACCGTTCTCGGATCTTCGCGAAGAAATCATTCACACACGTTTGGTTGCAGCAGCGACATGAGAAACGGTCGCTAGAGTCTCACAACATTCAATACCCTCGACGGCAATTATGTGTAGGCAACTAGGCAGCCAAAAAAAGACATGGGCGCGTATTCAGGTCAAGACGTGCGTGAGCACCCCTGCAATAATAATTATGTCTGGAATCGGTCGTCATCCGAGTTTGAGTAATGGACTCTTCGTTCCTCGTGGGATTATCTACTCTACAGAACGAGCCACCACAACACGAAAAAATGGGAATATATAACTTCACGCTCGAAAGCATCGAAACCTAAAGAACTTGACGATACGGACATGTGCTCAGGTGAGAACCTCGCACCACCACCTTTTGGTTGATGATGAGTTGCCGTACAGTAGAAAGGTGAAATAGGAGACGGAAGGGGTGGGTCCTTCTGTTCCGTTTTTGTTTTTTGTGGGGTTCGACTTGCTTGCAAATTTCCGTCGTCATTTTCCTGGACCTTTCTTGGGTTCCCTGTGTGTAAATCTATATTTGTGGATAAGCATTTGGAGAGTGCTGAAGACGGTGTACTGAGGAAAGGTCAGAATGACGCCGATGTGAAGACCATACCAACGTCAGCAGCAGAAAAAAAAACCGGCAGGAGCATTAGTTGTTGCGGGTACCCTTCGCGGTGCCTGCGACTCTGTGTGGCACCTCAAGGCGATTCGCGTTCGCGTTTAGCACAATTCTTGCCTCGGTACCGATACGTTGACGTATGTTACTCAGGCTTGACAGGGCGTCGTGCATGATTACGATCGTGCATGGTTAAGAGACCTACTCCTCCCATCCTGCCACTTGATATGATCCAGATCACCCCAGCTGCAAGCGAAAGGGACGTGTTTCGGTATGTTGTCCAGTCTCTTGCGGCGTTCGACCAAATGGCGTTCGAGAAAGCTTGCAAGAACAGGGCGCCCTGCGGACAGTCGAGCGATGATGAGCCTTACTTGGAGAACAGAGGCGATGGTAGCCCGCACGGTAACGCACCCCCAGTGGAAGAGGTGGCACATGCTATGGTGGCCGGGTTCAAAGATGACCTGGTCGAGTTCGAACATCTGCAAGAAACAGTCGATGGGTGAGCAAGGTTCAAACCTTGCTTGGCAGATGTGTTTGGAGTGTCATCCGACAACTGATTATCAATTACGATGTAGAATCTTTACGTCTACTCTGCTGATTGACCTTTCCTTCTGTGCTCGATCGTGTCAGCTGGAGTTCTTGCGAGCTTACTCGTACCCTTCTCGCGATGTTTCCCTTTTCTCCTCGTGGCCGGTTTTCACCTGGATGACGAGCAGACCCAACATTCGCACGGGCATTGGCGGCCTCCTCATCAACATGTAAGTCAACCTGGACAACGTGCTTCCGACTGCTAGAAACAGCAAGAGTGTTCTGTATTCTTTGCCTACGATGGCTCGCGCTCCGTTGACCTATGGGCACTACCTCTCTTTGTACTGCCATACGAACAACTCCGGGTAATAGTGGAAAAGGCTTACCAGCATCATGATGACTCGCAACACGTTGCATTTTTGGCCATCTCTTTTCGGGTCGGACAGCACCCTGGCATTTAAAAAGGCAGCCAACGGGGAAGCGGGCTTTGCTCTGAAGAAGCTAGGGCATTGCGTCGAGGTATTCGAGCGGTACCCTGGATTGTGTGGCTGCACGATGCAATGGTGAGCCGATCGCATAAACATCACCAACGCTGACATTGATACTCAGGCGGCCATCCGAACTACAGGACAAACTGCGCCGTGCGTATAGAGGACAAGAAGAGTAGTCCTAATGCCACTAGTGGTTGCTCAATATGATTTGTGTGGCTTTTTTCTGCGTATGAGCTCGACCTCTGATTTGTTTCGGACTATCCAGAGATAGTTCTGGCGTTCTTCGTACAGGCGTGTCAATGGTGTGTGTATTGAGACCATATGTGTCGAACGTTGGCGTTTTCATCGATCGTACCTCCCACCATAAGAAGGTGTCGCCTTGCACGGTATCCTGGGGGCCCTAGCAGCGATTGACGATTCCTGAGCTCGAGGACTGTACAACCGGTTGCGGGAGGTCCGCATTCGTTGTTCACTGCGAAGATTTGTGAGGACATTTTCCTGGTGCGATCTCGACTGCTGGTTCGGTGGGACTAGCCGTGGATAATTTTGGCGGTCGTCATACAGGCGTGTCAAGGCATCATCATCTTATGTTTCTCCCACCCATCGTATGCATACCTCCCACCATGTACAGGAGTCACCTTGCACACCGTATCCAGGGGGCCCTAGCAGCGATTGATGATTCCAGAGCTCGAGGACTGTACAACCGGTTGCGGGATGTCTACAATCCGTTTCGCCCCCCTGCCTATCCGCCGGCGCCCCCGTTGGAGGAGTGGCGTGGGATATCTGCATTCTGCGATCGTTTCCAGTGCAGGTGCGTTGGGAGATTGGGGAGTGATATCCTGCTAGGCACATGCACAACGGTTTCTCTCTGACGTGTCCCCCCCCCAGTCTACACTTGTTCGAGATAGGTAGTTTGTCCAATATTTAGAGAACAGAGATAAGACACCCTTGTCTACAAGCGCAGCATCGAACGGTGGCATTGTTAAGACCCTTCGTTCAATGCCGTTTGTGCTCGACACAAAGATACGGATTTTGGTTAACCTAGTCTTGGTGCGAAGGTCTCGACCACCTTTCGGGGTTCGCGGGGTGACTGATTTTTCAATGTTGCGAAGTATGAAAAATAGGTGGAGATGTTGACAAAGAGAACTGGATCGGGTGGTCATTGTGGTTCGTTTTTGTCAGGATAATCCATACGAATTTCGATCGGCGCTAGGTACTGCGTTAGTGAGTATCAAAGCTCTTTGAGGTATGTGTCGAATCGCTTGTCCTCCAAACGACAAACCTGTCGGGCCACCACATGCCCATGCAGTGATTAAGTGTACACCTCCATCTTCTATGTTAGGTCGAACACACAGAAACGCTCGGAGGGGGAGGCAACTTCACGCACATTGCTAATTCACCGGGCGGATTTCAAACCTTGTACTGTGTGGAATCCGAGATCTCCATGCAGTAACGACTCGCTACTCTTTTCTATCTCTTACTATGGAACGAAGCACGATTCCGCGGTCACAACTATATCCAAAAGTTAGGATGCAGAGGCCATCCCTCCACTCCGAAGAAAATCGCCACACAAAATTATCGAGGAGTAAAATTTTCGCGGTCGCGCTTTCGCTCAAAACTGCGGTGTATTATAGTGTTATCTCGAGCGCTGGACGAGGGCCTTGGCGTAGCACTCCGTGTCCAATCCTACCCGTGCTAAAGTATACTGCGGATATATATTCCAAACCTCGTGCGTGCTCTCCCCCACGGTTTCATATTGTCTTTCAAGGGTAACTGAGGGTGTCATCGCGAGTCAAGGCATGAGCGCTTTCTCCACGCCGCCCCTCTGCGCTAGCAACTGCACCGGCTCACAGACTGCGTGCAAGCAAAGAGATTTGCAGATGTTCGTTGAGGAACATCATGACAGCATGGTGTCGGCGGGTGTCATTCCTGAGAGCGCGACCGGCGCGATGGTGGTTGCCCCTTGCAGCAACGGAGACAAACCAATGGCATCTACTAGCTCGGGGGAACTATACCAATACCCTGCACAACAAACTGGCCCACCTGCCGGACCGAGCTTCTCTACTTCACAAGTCAACTGTGAGCCGGCTAGGGGAGGCAGAAGTGATTCTGACGTGTCTAGTGGTGCGGTCGAGGGGTGTGATGGTGGTGTCGTTTCTGGCTGGGTAGCCCATGTTCCCGATATGTCCTTGAGATCGCCGGAGTTGAGAGAGGTGGATGGGGCCCCAGAGGAGACCGGAGGTGATACTGTTGCTGCGGCAGACTGGCTAGATGTTACTCATGCTATGTTGGGTGCAATTGATTAATTGAATCCGGCGCTGTAATGTGTACGATTTTTGGTCAGGTTTTCGCTATTGAATCTGTGTGCGAAGAGGCGTCGTGGACGTTAACAATTGGCCCCTTTACATCAGTTTTTTGTTCTGTATCTGACACCCAATTAGTCCTCCCTGGACGGTGACTTTATCCGAAAAAGTATTGCAATGCAGCTCTTAGCAAGACACGGCCAGTCGGAATTGGGACCAAAGACTGTTGGGCAGTGTGCCGGAGGCACGGGTATGCGTTGGTCTGCGTTTCATTGTTGTTTGAAGATCTCAGGAAGAAGCAACGACCGGGAATGTTTCAGCGATAGATGTCGTTTCGACCATCCAGTGCAGCCCATGAACCATGCCACGTTTCAGCGGTTATTGCTCCTCGCTTCGAACCCTCTTCGCATATTCACTCAGAACTAAGGGTGTCTGCGGTGGCAGGTAGTACGTCATTGTGTAGCGGCATCTTTCAAACAGGCCTTGTTATTTCTCAGGCTCAAAAAGGCGTGGGTGCGCAGACCGATTAGGTCATCGTGGACCAGAACAAACGGTCAACAGTTGCTGGTCCATGTCCGTAGAAAACACACTCCTTATCATAACAAAGCGGTTGCAGAGCTCCTCCTTCGGTATATTGCTGCATCGGCACTTCTGTCTACTTAGCTCTACTCAACGTTCGCCGGATGGCTGTGTAACAAGGACTGCAGCGACCAGACGTGCAGCAACATCTGGCGTATTTGTAGTGTGTAATAGACGCACCACAGCAAACTGAAGTACAGCAACGTAGGACATCCATGCGTAACGTTGTGGCAAGCATCACAGCGAGCAGACGAATAGCAATGGTGGATTGGCGTAGGTTGGCGCAAAACACCAACATTAGAATAACTGACTAGCCTTACTCCTCCTGCGGCAAGTTCCGGAAAGCCACTCGTGTATCGTAGCATGAATATTGTACACCATGGCGAACATACGCGGCAAGTACCGCAACAACAATGAAGTGTGAAACAATATGCTCTGATGTGATTGTGGAGAATGCGGCAACCACTGCCGTAAGTAGCGACGACCAGGTGTGTACAGCAGCAACATCTACCTTGCTTGGTGAAAACTCTAGATTGATACCCGGCCAGCACCTCCAACACAATGTACAGCGACGTACGACAAAAAGTGTAACGTTCTCTCATATGGCAGCCTCGTATCGAGAAACGCGCGTGTCTCACCTCGCAGCCTCAACGTGCGCGTAGATTCTGTCCGGTGTACATCGATGTGTAAGGAACGTGTCATGCCGTACACACCACCGAGCGCACCATGACGGGCCCCGCGCCTAGTCTGCGCATCAGAGACAGCTACGATGCCGAATGCGTTGCGCTAAGCCAACGTTACCAGTGGTTCCCAGTCCGTCACCTGAAGACGTCAGTGTCCGATGCCATGCAATCATAGCCCGGAGTACCGAAAGAGCCTCTTGGATCGTATCGTCGGTGCGCGGAACAAAGGGTGACAAGACGGATTTGCCTGTTCAGAAATTATTGGTGCTTCTCCGGAAAGGGTCGGTCCAGTGGTGGGTATGCGTAGCTATGCAATACCCGCTGAACGCCGGATACAGTGCCGCGACCCGATTGGTGGTGTGTCACGTGCGTGGCGTACGTACGCAGATCCAGCATGCATGACACGCATCAAACGTCATGAAGAATGCAACTAAAATGACACCACACACCCACAGAAACTCGGAATTTTGTCAAAATTCGAAGAAGCAAACAATCCCAATCGCGAGGCAGCGCGGCATGTGCCTCAAGCAGCATAAAGTTGGAAGCATCAAAGGGGCAACTCCGCGTTTCCAGGTGGCGTGTCCAGCAGTTTCAAGAACTCCGCACCTCGCGTTGCCGCGAGCTGTCACAGCCGTTGCGACACTGCTCGCGCTCGCGTCGCCTGCACCGGCTCCTCTCTTACGGTCCACTGGCTACTGGCCTCCTGATTCCACTGATCCCCCGGCTCCAGCTGCTGGACGGTTGACCTGCACCTCCTTGGCTCCCTGCCGCGAAATATCGTCTCACGGCGCGAGAAGGACGTCCTGGAAGTTAACGTTAACGATCGCCACGATGTGGCCGACGACGATCTTGATCGCGCCCTCCCGGCGGAAGGAAGGAAGGAGTTCCGCCGCCGATCGAAGAATTGAGTTTTTCCACGTCCCTCAGAGGATCCTCCCCGGAGTTCTTCGAACCGGGCACCGGGGAAAGTGTGGAGACTGTTAGTGCACTGCCGCCCTCAGCGGTCTGTGGTGTTGAGACTGGGGACTATGTTATCCCAGGAACAGCTGATAAAAAAGGACCATGTATTGTATATATTCGTCACGCAAGCCCCTCAGGCAAGCGGGTATTCGACACGCAAGCCCCTCAGGCAAGTGCCGGGAGCACACCGCCGTGTGCTCCCGGGGGCCCCGCACTTGGACCACAACCGCACACATACCCTCACACCCATACTTCCAATACGCGTATCCCCCACAGAGGATGCATAGATCGGACTCATATCCAAGTACCACAAACAGCCCCCCTACTTGATACGATGTACGATCTTGCAACCAATGCAAAAACGCAATCAGAAAAACATAGAAAAACACCCCTTGAGAAAACTTATTCAACAAAACTGGCTACGCATCCAATACAAAGCGTCTCCATCAGTTTATTCACGAATCCAAAGCGTTCGTCTCTGGAAATAATCTCAAACCGTTGACACAAAAGAATCATCCTCAGAAAAGTACCCAACAATTATTTGTGCTACATCAGAAAGGCGTCGGAACGAAAACGGACATTTCTGGAAAAAACAACTTCCAAAAGAGTTGACACCAAATCCTCAAACAAAACAAAAACTCAACTTCTTGACCAATCAAAACGATAATTCGGAAAGCACAATGGCCCCAACCATTAATCGTCAAAACATGTCAAACCCTTCCTCCAATACCAAATCCTAAACAGCGCGCACCCGCTAATCGGTACCGTCGCTGTTGTCCAAGAAACGATAGAAAATATAAGCAAGCATCCACGCAAACAGCCCCCCTGCTGTCAGCTCCTAAAATTCACCCCGAGCTAATATCTCGATGTCAACAGGCCCCCCTGCCTCGCCGTTCACCTAAAACACAAATAGACAAGGCCAGAAAACGAACCAATTCGATTGCTGCTCACGCCCTCTAGAATCATGGTCATACATGACATCCCCCCCCATGATTTTCGATGCAAGAAGCCCATCGCCATCGCGGGAGTGAACTGCTGGGGCTGCTGCTGCTGCTGGGGCTGCTGCTGCTGAAACGACTGCTGCGGCAAATGCTGAGGGAATCTCCGTTGATGCTGCGGTGCCTGCTGATGAAACGACTGTTGCGGCTGCTGCTGCTGCGGGCGATAGCCCCCGTTGTACTCTCCCTGAGTTCCCCCTCCCCACCCCCCGGCTGCTGCTGCCCATCTCTACCCTGTTATCTGCCTTGGGAAAACCCACCGGTCCTCCGCTGCGGACCACCACCGCCGCCGCCGCCACCGCAGCAGCCGCCGCCGCCGCCGTTACCGTTGGACCGTGAATTTCCGCCGAAACGGAGAGCGTGCGGGTCGCCAGCCGGCGCGGCCGTCCGCTGCGCACGATCACCGAGATTTTTCTCAACGTGGTGGCTACGCACAAGAATCTCCAAGCTTCTGCGTGTGAGCGTGTGATCATGCATGAGCACGGTCTTGACCTGTTCGTAGTCTGCCGAGAGGCTTCTACGTAAAGTCGCAAGGACCTCACTTTCCGGGATTTCATAACCGTTGACAGCGCGAAGCGTATTCAGCACTTTGTTAAACCTCAGAAAGTAGTCTTGCGGGTCCTCTCCGAGCTGCATCTTCATGTTAGCGAGAGACAACTTCAGGGCCTCCTTCTCAGAGCTACTCATCGGAAGACAAAACTCCTGGGCAGCCTCCCATGCCCCCGACACATTCCCTACAGCAAGAATTGTCGATTGGAATTTCGCCCCCTTCGTGGCTCGCCTCAAGTAATCGAAAGCACCCTCGTGATCACGCACACGCTTCTCACTGTGGAATCTGATGTTCTCGCTCCTGGAGGTGTGGATGAGCCAGATGCGTTGATCAGGACTCGCCGGCGGAGTGAGTGTGTGCCCAAGATCTTCGCCGGCGAGGAAGACCTCGAATATCGTCTTGAAGAGCGGGAAGTTGCCGTCGTACACTGGTGGCTTGCGGTCCCTGTACTGCTGTTGCACTGGACCATCTCGGAAAGAAGTAGCCGCTCCCCCGGCTCCAAAGGTGTCCGCCCCCCCGGCTGCTCCACCCCTGTAATACCCCGACGCGTACCCAGCGCCATCCACCCTATCTCTAGTAGCGTCCCCCGCTGAACTGCGCTCCTCTGCCTCCTCAAGTTTCCTCCGTAACTCCGCATTCTCGGCTTCCGCTTTCTTCATTCCTTCTTCCAACTCTCTCTCTCTTTCCGTCATCGCTGTACCAACACCTGGCCTAGCTAGGCTCCACGATATCGTGTTAGTGCACTGCCGCCCTCAGCGGTCTGTGGTGTTGAGACTGGGGACTATGTTATCCCAGGAACAGCTGATAAAAAAGGACCATGTATTGTATATATTCGTCACGCAAGCCCCTCAGGCAAGCTGGTATTCGACACGCAAGCCCCTCAGGCAAGTGCCGGGAGCACACCGCCGTGTGCTCCCGGGGGGGCCGCACTTGGACCACAACCGCACACATACCCTCACCCCCATACTTCCAATACGCGTATCCCCCACAGAGGATGCACAGATCGGACTCATATCCAAGTACCACAAACAGAGACAACCGCCGCGCTTTGAACGACAGGAATGCTTCAGTCCCCTAGGAGCCGTCAGGCTGAAAAAATAATCGAGCATGGGCGCCGTGCTCAGGGAGCCCGCCGTGGTTTTGCACGGGGCACGCACGTGTGCGGTGTAATGACCGCAAAAAGCGGGTCGACGCCCGCAGCGGTTCGCCCGATACACCCGAGCCGGACGGTGCCGCAGTCGGCGCTGGTGCAGGTGGCGCTGGAGCTGCGGCTGACGATTGAGCTGTGGCTGGTGCGGTGTCGCGGTCGGCGTAGGTGGTAGCGTCGGGTTGGCACGAGTTCCGGGTATTTCTCGAGAATACTGCTCTCGCCGCTTTTGTCGCGTTTTTTACGGTAGGGAGAAAACACAATGCAGTTTTACGCCGATCAAGAACGCTATGGGGGCAGGCGCCTGTATCCTTAGTCGTGCGGAATTTGGATTCGTTTGCGGGCCCGATTTTTCTTTGGGAAAATGGCAGCCATAGGGATGCTGGCGGGATTTGGTGACACGAAACGGCACGTAAGGAATTGACACAGGAGTTGACTTTGAGGTCTCACCAAATCCCACCATGCATCTACACTTCGGCGGCTCAAGTGCGATACTGGCCACCCGGCTTCACCACCACAAAGAAGACTTCGTTCCTATGCATACGGTACCATTCCTAAGACATGACGAGTACAGCAAGCATACCAGATCGATTGCTATGTACTACTGTAGGACTGTTGAGGTGGTGTATTGCTATGTAGGAATTGTGAGTTTTGCTCTTTGATCTCGAGAGACAGTGCCAGTTGTATCGGCGGAAACAGAAAAGGCCGGCCACACTTCATCTCGAAAGGGCAACCATAAAGACCTCTATGCTCATGCTATCTGCTTGTCTAGCTTCACTCACGTGCACCAAGGCTCTCTCTCTCTCTCTCTCTCTCTCTCTCTCTCTCTCTCTCTCTCTCTCTCTCTCTCTCTCTCTCTCTATGTGTGTCTCTCTCTCTCTTTCTACTCTTTCTCCCCTCTTTCCCTGTCCCCCTATCAATACAGCAGCTGCTGGTGTTGCCCCTCGTCTCGGCAAGCTACCCACAATCGTTGCTACCCACCCTTTACCAGTACAGCCAACATCAGCACACACCTGTAGGGTACCATGGCCTTGAACTTCTTGTCTCTCGTCCACATTCATAGCAGCTCTCGTATCTCGAGCATACGCATATTTGCAGCTGAAAAGATGTGCCGGGTGCCGGGTGGCCGGAAAAGAGAACCTTGGTTTGGTTCCCCGACTGAACCTCGATGCTCCGTCGTCATGACGTCACGATGGGCCGCGCATATTTCCCCGCAAAACCGCCGCAACTTCATGGAGTGCCGAAGTGTACTGCTGTAGCACCCTCCACTGCGGAGTGCTTTCCTGCGTACTGAGGAGAAACTCGGCATACGACGATACAGACACCGGACGGGTGCTTTCGCAGTGCACCTCGCGAAGTCTTGCGGGCGGGGAGTCCTGTGCGTACGGACTTGGACAATTGTTTTTGACCTGGTCAACGCCGCAGGGTGCTGGACCTCCACTTCTGTGTTGGACTTTGGCCTCCATCACGTTCCCGCAGCTGCTCAGGCCCCGCATTTGGCTACCCTCACTGCACCTTCACCAAAAGACCCACCACGTTGCCTCCAGCTCTAAGTCAGGTCCGTCCATGCGTCTGCTTCTTGATACTTTTATTCTGTACGTAGACTATGTAGACAACATGAGCTATTCTTATGCGCGTCTACATACAGTACATATCCGGTTACCCTACAGTAGGGCAGAGAATACCTCCTTCATCCGTTGTTGGCGCCCATCTTTCCTCTCATTTCGTCATAGATCTATAGGTAAATTTCCTAAGGGCTGAGGGCGCACGCGCTTGCAGGAATGGCAATCCTGATGCTCTCACGGCTCTAGAGCTATTGTGGGGTTTCTCCAAGTTTTCTCCGCCCTGGACCTCGACTCGCGGCGAGACTTCTACCGATAGCCCTGAGTTGCCAGGGCCCTCCCGCTGTGCCGGGCGCCCTCGGGGCGGATATCTCGCAGCGCTAGCGAGGGCAGAAAGTCGCCTCGCCCAGGTCATACATCGCTGAGGGGTCAGAGGCTGACGTGGTGTGTTTTCTTAGGTATGTTTCCGGTCTGTCCGTGACTCTTTTAGGTCTAGCCGATGTTGAACCTAGGAAGGCTAGGTCCTCACAACATCGCAGCCCTAACCCTCACCCTAGCCCTAGCCCCCACCCACGGCCAAAGCACGGACTAGCGGCCGTGAGCTGGGCGAGAACGCGGGTGCGCCACGTTCGCTGGAGAGGGTGAAGGCTAGGAACCAACGCCCGACCAATCAGACGGCGTGAAACCGAAGATTGGAAGAGTCACTACAGACCGCAAACGTTACTGTTATTGCGCTGGCTACACGTTACCAGTCGCCCCGGTGGTCTAGTGGAAAGCTCGAATCGTGTCGTGAGTTCGAATCCCCCCATGGGGTGAAGAAATTTACAAATTTGCGGGTGAAAGCGAAAAAATCTGAAAGCTCTTGCGAGTACAGTACAAAACTTCGACGGTAGCACCGTTAACGAGGGAAAGGGAAGGCTGGACCCTTGTCGCGATAAAAAATAAAATCAGCACGCACCGCAGGAGGAAGGTGGGGCGCGAAAATATATTAAAATAAAGAGCAAAAAAGCCCCGGTGTTTACCCCCCTCCTGTGTGTGACCCTGGATGGTTGTAATTGTAAGAAAAATTCACTGGAAAATGCAGTACTCTACACACACGTCTCACCACGAAAAATGGGGGGACTGTCCCCATAATTAATAAGACGAAAATATACACACACACGCAGACACACACAACCGCACTGACACTAACGTATTTTCATTGGTCAGCCGGTTAGCGCGGTCGATGCTAATAATACTAGATAAGGCGGGGTAATGAGCCACGGGGTAGCGACTCAATACCTTGCAGTAGCCTTTTCTGCGATGCTGATGGTGCACGAAGGAATCTCGACACACAGCAGCATTTGTGGTTCAGCTTCGTGCACCAGAGGAGCAGGGGTGCGACGGGCGCGACGATGGTTGAATGTGCGGCCCCCGTTTAATATCTTGCACTTTACATGCGGTTGTTTGTTTTACGTTGATGCACATGCACACACCCACGAAGAACCAAAATATGAAGTCTTCCCGCTGTGCGGACGCAAACACGCACATCTGGAAGAGGCACGCATGCGGCATACCTGTCGGCGAGCGTATCCGCACCACAGCGCCCGAGGAGCACGACCAGCAGCGTAGACATAGGATTGTGACAGGCAGATGTGTGACAGACAGATGGCACATATTGCGTCAGGCTCACAACTTGCCCGCGACAGTCTCCTTAAGCCTTCCGATTTTCCCGCCAAGTGAAGGCAAGCAGTCTAGATCACGGGACAATACTACAGCACATGCGCCAAAAACAACAAAGCCGTTGATGATCATGACTTTGATGCGAGAGACCCAGCAGCAGCAAGAGCAGGCTGGGCTCGGCTTTCGCGAAGACAGTCAGTAGCGCCGCGCAAGCTCGCAACCTGAACCGATCCCGGGAAACCATCCTGATAATGTAGACCCTCACGCCCTCGATGGTTTCTCTCGATGGTAGATGTGATCTGGACTTGGGAAGTTGTGTATGTTGTGTGTTTGTGATCATCGGTCTGCTGTTCTTTGTGCAGTCGGTTGGACCCACTCAACATCAATGAGCACCCGCCAGGTTACACATGGCGCTTGACTATACCCACGGCGCGCACGTCGTATAGACTCGGCCCCTGGTTTTCATAGCTGGTCTCGGATCAGCCTCCAAGCGGTGATACGTTTTTGGTGGTGTTGTTGCGTCTCTGTCTCTGTATCTTCTCCTGGTTGGAATCGCGCGCGCGCGCGATCTCCGTTTTCGTGTTCCCCTTTTCGCGGACAAATCTAGGGGTTAGGGAGCACGATCTCCTACGAATTAGGGCACAAACGCTTGTGTACCTCGGCCGTCTGCTATCAGAGCACGACCAAACCGGTGTGACGAAGAGCTCTCTATTTTTCTTCTTCCTCAGAGGCGAACAGATCATCAACCGGTGCCCTATACATCTCGTTCTGGTCCCAAAGGTGGGTTATTTCGGCTTCCCGGAAACCAAGTTTGGGGCCCCTGTAACACGCGACGGAATAGTAGGCCGATAAATAGGGGTGGCCCTATTTGCAGGATGGTCCTGCAACGGAATGTTGCAGGATGGAAAACGCCTCCAGAACCAACCCACCACAAACCCAGAATCAAGCAGCGAACCAAGACACACAGAAACACAGTAAAACACAGACACTTGCTCCACAGACCACACGAAACCAGCACGAAACACACAGCCCACAACCGGGCAGACTACACACAGCCCACACAGCAGACATACAAGGTTGAACCAGGGGTTGTACCTCTCTCTGTCTCCGCCCAGTGATGCTGACTCCCAGTTCCAGTTCTTACCTCACATAGCGTGTAGAGAGACACATTATCAGCGTGTCGGTGTTTACCCCCCTCCAGTGTGACCCTGGATGGTTGTAGCGTTGTAATTGTACGCAAAAATACGCTGAAAAAGTGTACTGCTCTACACACACTGAAAAGTGTAGACTAGTGCACGTCTCACCACGAGAAATGGAGGGACTGTCGTCATAACAAAAAGTAGGACGAAATCACACACACGCGCACAGAGAGAGGGAGCAGCAGAGGGCTCCAGACTACAGCAGTACCTGTGGTTGATATAAATTGGCTTGCGGACCCCTCGAGTCCATTTTATATGAGTGTACCTTTCTAGCGTAAGTTAGCCTGCGACCACGGGAATCGACCGCGTCAAGTATTGGATCAGTACGGACAGTCATGAAGGCTAGGTAGAGAGATCGAAACGGTTTTTTTATGTGACAACAATTTTTTTGAGGCCACTGCTGTGTAAAGTACGGGGGGGGGGCGTACTCATTTGTTGCTTGCCGTAGTCATTTGACCATTGACCACGCGTCCCTTTCGAGACGGAGCACCGTTCCTACACCTACTAGAGACACCACCAACATTTGGGAGCTCTTTACGTTTCTGCCACAAACTCCATAAAAATTTCTTGCACATCTTATCCCCGTCCTCTAGGGCCTCTTGTGCCCACCATCTATCCCCAATTATCGCGATCGTTTTTTCGCTGTTGTCTAATTTACCAAACTTGTCCATGTCACACCCTCTCTGTCTCATTTCCTCCTCGAGATCCTCTCTTTCCTTCCTGTACAACTCACACTCCCCAACTATGTGGGGTCTACTCTCCTCCGATTTGCCACATGGACATGTGTGTCTATCCTCCTCTTCCTCTCTCCTACGGCTGGTATACCTCTTCCTCCGTTCTGGCAAGTCCAGATCGCCTACTCGAAATTGCAATTTCAGCTTTTTCGCATAGTCCATGGGGCCGTCCAAGTACTTCTTCATCCCTATCCCTTCTTTCAACTTCCCGTATATCTCCAAGTGGTCTTCGCTTCGTACCTTCTTGCGAAGGGTTGTCTCCTCCCTACTCTCTAGCATCTCCTTGACTTTCGTCTTGAACCCCCCGAACCCTTCCGTGTCCAACGTCTCCTCCTCGTC
>FN649757.1:528116-551564 GCA_000310025.1 Ectocarpus siliculosus
TGATGTATGTGGTCTGTCTGTGGTGGTGGTCTGTGGAGCAGGTGTCTGTGTTTCACTGTGTTTCTGTGTGTCTTGGTTCGCTGCTTGGTTCTGGGTTTGTGGTTGGTTGGTTCTGGAGGCGTTTTCCATCCTGCAGCATTTCGGTTGCAGGACCATCCTGCAAATAGGGTCACCCAAGAGCCTTTGTTTACCTCCTGGGCATGAAGGAAAAAGAGGTCGCGCTTCGCGTTCCGCGGCTCATTAACAATAATGCATGAACATGTACATGTACACGCCCTCGCCACACACGGCGACTAAGCAACCAAGTCTCCACGTGCCACTAGACAAACAGCCATATTGCCTAAGTGCGTCTTCCTTTCGATCCCGACGAAAAGCGGGGGAGGTTGCGTCCGATGTCGTGCGCACAGCAGTCTGCACACTACACCCCAAGCAGCAAGTCGTTGTGCGTATTGCAACTGGATGACTGGGTGACTGGGTCGTACCGAGTAAGGGGCTGTTTGTGTGTGTACTAGGCAGGATACAAGTCGCCGAGATCTCCGAGGGGGGTACGCAGATGAGATAGATATTGGTATGATAGACAGACTTGGTGCAGCAAGCTTTGCCTATTCTTGCTCACGCCTGTCACTCTCAAAGAATCAAGGAACATGAGTCACTGAACATGAGTCACTCCTTTGAGCAAGACGCTCTCGACAAGAGCCCGCAAGCGTGATAACATAGTACACGCGCCGACACCCCAAACAGAACTTCGTGGCGTCCATGTCGGAACGTCATTTATCGGAACATTCCTTGGGCAGGTGCAGGCTGTCAACAGCAACCTAGCACTACAGTACTGTTGAAACCACAGTGCAAAGCAACCGAGCCCTTTGGGTCGGCTTGGGGATAGGGCTATATCCTACAACAGGTTTTCGGACCGATGCAAAATAATGTATACAGCAGTAGGTGTAGGGTTCGAAACCAGCAAGCGTTGCATCCGTCGGGGTATCCTCCTCCGACGCCACATCGGGATATATTCATAGTCTATGTGCTGTGGGACGAGTACTGCGGTTGGTTTTTGCCCTGATGATACGGCACATAACTTACTACACTTCGAAGTAGGCACACATACAATAACATGCTGGATGTGGTAGTTGCGTCTTGGTTCCTCTCCTTTCAAAACTCCACCCGCACGCACTTGCCATCGCCATGCAACCTACGGGAGCAGCTGCGACTGCCGGTAGCGGTCATCCACGCAGGGCCCTTGTATCTCAGTAGTATACTGCTGTATCAAGAACCTGTGCGTCTACCGGGCATGCCCTGCAGCGTCGTCCGAAGATACGGTACGTAAGAGTGGGTTGATCTCTTGATGGCACCGATAGCCCGCCGTTTGTCCGGCCTCTTACACGTACCGTCCGTTGCAACGTCTCGAAGAGCCACACCTTACCCTCTGGAGCGAAACGCCTATGATTGTATGTGAATGTTTTCTTAAAAGAACAACCCACGACGTTCGAACCATACACCCAGGAACACGGGACATGAGGAAGAGACTTCCACCATGAATGCCAGTGGCAGAAAAGACGGAAAGGTGGCTACGAACAATCTTGGGATGCGAAAGAGCTGCAGAGAATGTGGGCGAAAGAAAAGGAAGTGCGATGGCCAGACCCCTTGCAGGTGGGTGATGTATTGACCGTTGGCCATTTTTTGCTGCTGAAACTCGTGACGCTCCTGTTAAAGTTTGCGGGATTCGAGTATATAGATCTTGAATTCGACTAACTCGAACACGACCTTCGACGACCTAACAATCGTGCGCGTGAGATACAACACACACGGTTGGAATGCACGAACACAATCCTATAGTTGTCGGATGACGAATCGGTTGGGGCGTGTCTCCACGCCTACCACGCAGTCCATCCCCCCCCCCACACAAAACCTCTAACACCACGTCAGCATTCCAGTATTCCACGTCTCAAATAAAAAAAACACTCAATACAGTAGGCGCTGAAGGTTGTTTTCGATATGTGGCCCCTTACTTCACGCAGCCGGTGCTTAGGAGCTGGTCTTCAGTGCACGTACAGCAAGCGGAAGCCGCACCAGTGTCAACCTCAGCCTCAGCATCGGAGCAATCCACGTGGTCCTGCTGGCATGAAGTCGACGGAGTTGCTGCACCACTCGTCATCCGGGGCGCTTCATGCCAGCGGCATGCTGCCATTGAAGAGGTCAGTCTTATTTTTTGCTCTTGCGGGTTGTTTCGACTCCATTCGAAATACAACAAATTATCTTCGGCTCGAGTCACAGAGCCTATATGTGCACCATCGCATTCCCTGTCTGGTATCCGGTTTTCATTCCACGCTTCACAGTAGCAGTGTCCCGAAGCCGTGGGTGAAGGGAAGACAAGAATTGATCCATGTGGAATTGCTGCCCACCGGTGTATGCACACTACAGTAGTGTAAGCTGCCCCGCTCAGCAGCACCTCCAAACACCCGATAGACGAGGGTGCATCGAAGACGCATGTATGAGCTGAAGGAAGACAAACGGTGCTCTGGACGTTACAGAGGCCGTCAAGTCTCGCGTATGATATCGGTGGAGAGATTTTTGCACGATTTATCCACGTCCAAAAGAATGTTCTGCTGTACCAGGTTCCGGTTGAGTGCATCTCCGGCGACTGGACTTGTGGGAATGCAGGAGAACGCATTCCTCAGTGACTTCTTCGGATGCGTTGGCTTCCTGCCGCTCACGACTCAAAGGTGCAAAATAGCTTTGATGGCGTACACAATAGGGCGCCCCGCCACCTAGAATATCCCATGTTGCATCGGAGTTTTATCGAGCGGGGCCATCGATTCGTCCGAGAGATGGTATTTATCTCTTATGTGCCCTTTCAGTCAATAGCGCCCAAATCGAGATTCCTGTGCGATTTACTGTTACCGCCAGTCACATCCGCGAAACTATGGTGAGGATCATGGCCCCGTCAACTGCCGAACCTGAGCTATGCGTGTCGCACCATTCCTTCGAGCAAGATCACTTCGACGCCATCCCCACAGAGGACGGTATTACCATGGGAATCAGCTTTCGACCGGCCTCTCCGGTTGCACCTTTTGGTGTGCAGTTGGCCTGGGGGCTCTTGTGAAGGGCAGCCCTGTTGTGTCGGTGAGAATATGTGGAGTGACATTCTTTACCTACCCTGAACGAGTAGAGGCACCGTTGTTCCCCGTCGCAGTGCGGGAGCCAGTATTCGCTTGGTACAACTTCTGATAGTGGCGTGCCGCTGTCGACCAATTTGATTTCGAGGTACAGCGCTAGTCAAAATACCGCCCGCGAACCCAAC
The DNA here is from genome assembly GCA_000310025.1 of Ectocarpus siliculosus. Lineage (NCBI taxonomy): Eukaryota > Phaeophyceae > Ectocarpales > Ectocarpaceae > Ectocarpus > Ectocarpus siliculosus. The sequence continues at coordinate 531,415 of FN649757.1, forward strand.
GTGTCACGAAAGGTCGCGAACTACCTTCAACTGGCGAGAGATGCACTGGACGCCTACACGGGTCCCGTAAATGCTGAGGTGGCAAAGTGAGTTGCGCAGACAATTTGTATTGCGAGGGCACGCTGTCCCGCTACCTGTGCCAAACGTGTCAGATGGATCATGTTGCCCGTGTTTTCGGGGATGTTGGTTCACCCTTTGTTTGCTTCTTGGCCAACGTCATCAGTGCACATAGCAATCTTGTTTGCACGGCCAGGTGATGAAGGCTTAGTACCGTATGCCACACACGATCCCACAAACCTACTCTGGTTTTGTAAGGCTCGGCATCTGCACGTCAGTGAGGTTGACAATACCGACCGATATATATGCCTTGGGAAATGCTGAAATCGCAACTTTCGAACGACACTTTTTTGTCATTGAAAATCTTGATCTGAATATATCCAGGGTTCAACCTCAGTCCAGGGTGTGTGGAATCGTGCATGGCAGGCGGTATAGCCCTTCCCGCTCGACCCCTTACACCGCCCGCCCATCTCCTGTCCCGTCCTCGCGTCAACATCAATTCAGGGCATGGGCGATCCTGGGATACTTGTACAGTTACATGGGAGACACGGTGAGCACTACTCCGGTGGGAGGTACGGCCCCTAGGTCGTTACTCCCGCGTCGTGCACAAGTTGGGCAGCTTCTCTTGCCTGTCGATACACCCGCTCGCGTAGCCAACCCGCCGTTTCCGTTGCAAGAACGCCTTAACGTTTTAGAAATGATCTGCTTCCACTGGGTATCATCACTTCTCACACCCATATATTTATGCCGCGATGTATAATCGTATGTCTTTCTATTCTCCAGGAGAAGTACGAAGAGTACCTCAAGCTTTCAGCCTCCTTTTTGATTGATTCCATCGAGCAAGGGTCGACTGACATGCTTCCAGCGGTGAGTGTGACGCCATTCCCTTCTGTTGGACTGTAGCAAATTCTCGAAAACTTTGGTCCTTTCCATGCCTGGCGATCTGGTTCCAAGACACGGACGAAGGCTATCTCCACGAAGAACACTGACACAGGAACGGTCGAAATCCCAATTCCATTTTCTGGGCGTGCGCTAACACCAATAACGTAGCATCAGCATTGAGGATCCTTTGTGGTAAGCCGCTACGGCACCAGTGAACTCTACCGAAGTATTACTGCATATAAGGTGGAGAGGAGCGCACGTGTTTGGCACTCTTTCCGCTTCACACCACACTTGTGCTGCCGCTTGTACTTTTGAAGTTTTGTGTATCTCCTGAACCCTTGATAACACGCACGCGTCTTAGTCAGGGATTCGCCGAGATGGTCCATCACAAGGAAACCGCCAAGGCGTACTCGGGAAACGTAGACGCTACGGACAACGGCTCTTTGGGCGCCCATCATCAGCATCCTCTGCAGGTGTGCCCTGTACCACACGTCGGAAACGGATTGGCCGACGGCAGTCTATTCTCGCAGTCGGGGACAGCACTCAGATCGTCTCCGCTATGGAAGAGCTCGAGCTCCTTGGACCACTCGTACCCGAATGGCGTAGAAGACACCATTGAAATGATACCGAGAAAGAGCCGAGGAAGCTCGCAAAAATCACCCAAGCAAGGTCGATACGCTATTCCAACGAAGACGTCAAGAGAACCAATCTAGGGCCTATGCAAAAAAGCTTAAAATAAACGTTTGGTTACAGCAGCGACATGGAAAGCCGTCGCTAAATCCTCCCAATATCCAATACCTCCACGGCAATGTTTTCTCTGAGACTAGACAGTCGACAAAGCAAAATACATCAGCGCGTATTCAGGTAATCGTGTGAGCGCGACCGCACCGGTATGCACATCGAGCAACACAATAGTGTTGGTATAGATGTGTGGAGGCACCCCTACTGTGTATGTTTGGAATCCGTTGTCATCTGAGTTTGAGCGATGGATTCTTCGTTCGTTGAGGGATTTTCTGCGCTACAGAACGTGCCACCACTTTACAAACTTGGGAGATGAGGCATTCAGGCTCGAAAGCGTCGAAACCTAACACCCATCTTTTTTGGGAACAGAATGTTGGGTCAAAAACGTTGGGTTTTCTCCCCAATATTTTTTCTCACAGGATTTCTTCGCTGAGATATTTTGTCACCGCTCGTTTCGGGAAAATAATGTTGCATGTTGAAAGGCGGTGTTTTGTTCGTGTCGTCCTTGAAGTTGAGAAGAGTCGCAGCGGCCACTTGATCCCACAAGAAATGCCCCGGCGTGATGAGATGGAAACTGAGCATGACGGGGTGGTAGGAGCCTCCGCCCCCCCGCGCAGCTGTAGGGCCTCCACACCATGGGTGGGCACTATTAGCGGTGGGTGCCCACCTGGAGCGCACAGATAGAAGACTTTGGCAACGATCTCGTGCAGGCAGAGAAACGAAACCTTTCCGTTGTCGTCCCGTCGCTAACAATGTATGTCAACCAGGCAGCCGATGACAGATGACAATCGTGCACGCCTCGCACTACGTAGTAAGCACACCGCGGTCAACCCTTCAGCGCTGTCATCTTCACACACGGATCTATTTCGGGTGCAAATGGATTGGGTGTGGGGTGATTCGAAAACATTCCCTCCTGTAATGTATTGTGTTCTTGAAAATGAAGAGGTTTTTGAACTTCGTATCACCAGCAATGAATGCTGTATTTCTGGAGAATGAAGTTGATGTGAAGACAAGGACATTAGCAGCAGCAACAACGACGAGCGAAAGCAGCATTGATAACTGCGGGTACCCTGGACGATTCGTGTGACTGTGGGCCCTCGAAGCAATTTGGGCTCGTCACATTGCCTGCCTCGTTTGCAATATATCAAGGTAGATTATTCCAGCTCTACACGGGATGGAAGGGTACGGTAGTGAAGTACGATTGTGCATGGCTACGAGACCTCCCCCTCGTCCCTCTTCTCTTCTGCTGCTCGATGTGATCCAGATCAACCCAGCTGCAAGCGAAGGGGACGTGTTTCGGTATGTTGCCCAGTCGCTGATCGCGTTCGAGCAAGTTGTCTTCGAGAAATCTTGCGAGAACAGTGCGGCCCGCCGACACTCGAGCGATGACAAGCTTTGCGATGAGACAACAGGCGGTGCTACACCGCTCGGTCACACACCCCAGGTGGAAGAGGTGTCAGATGCAATGGTGGCTGGGTTCAAAGATGGCCTGATCGAGTTCGAATACCTACAAGACACAGTCGATCGGTGAGCAATTTTTTTACCTTGCTTAATGAATGGTTTGGATTGTCAACCCACATCTCCTCATCAATTATGACGCAGAACTTTTGTGCTCCTCTGTTGGCTGACCCCTCTTTCTGGACTCGATTGTGTCAGCTTGGAGTTCCTGCAAGCTTGCACATACCATTCTCACGATAATTTCCTCTTCCGTCATTACCCGCCGTCACCTACATCGCGAGCAGACCAAACGTTGGCACGGGCATTGTCGGCCTCCTCATCAACATGTAAGTAATACTTACCGAGGTGTTCCCGACTGTCGAAAGCAACACTTAAACCTCATGCTGTGTAAATTGGGTGCGATACCTCAGGCTCCGTTGTCCTATGAGCATTGCCACATATTTGTACTGCAACACGAACAACTTCGGGTAGTGGAGAATTTGTACTACCCTAGCACCCAATGATGGCTCGCGATACGCTGCATATGTTTTCGCCACCTCTACATTGGAACGCTCCGTATGTGACAGGACCCTGGCATACCAAAAAGCAGCGAACGGGGACGCTGGTGGTGCGCTGGAGAGGTTCGGCCAATGCGTCGACGTATTCGAGCGGTACCCAGGCGTTTGTCGCTGTATGTTTTGGTGAGACGATCGCATGGACATCACCAGAAGCTGACAGAGATACTCTGGCTGCAATCCGTGGTGGTTCCGAGTTTTGGACAAGCTAACTTGGTAGAAAGGGAGTAAGTAGCCCTGAAGCAGTCAGCATTTATTGTTCAATGTATGGCTCTTTCCTGCGTATCGGTTCGACTGCTGATTATGTGGGACTACCAATAGACACGTTCGCCGATCGTGATGCCGACGTGTCTATGGTGTATTGTGCTGAAACCATGTGGCATGTGTCCTCTTGTTTTTCTGCCTCCCTCGTACCTCCCGCGAATTGGAGGTGTCACATTGCGCACGGTATCCTCGGGTCGCTAGCAGCGATTGACGATTCCAGAGCTGGAGGACTGTACAACCGGTTGCGGGATGTCTACAATCCGTCTCGCCCTTCTTCCTCTTTGCCAGCGCCACCTTTGGAGGAGTGGCGTGGGATATCTGCATTCTGCGATGATTTTCAGTGCCGGTGCGTGGGGGTTGGTATTCACAACGGCTTTCCCTCAAAGTTTCCCCTCTAACGTAGGCAAACTTGCTTGGGTTTGGTACAGGGGCTGGTTGCCCGAAATTTCGGGATTAAAGTCAGAGAGAGACCCGTCCGCAGGTGTTTCGGTCTCCTAATAATGCCCGGTGTCTCGACCGACAAATCTTTGTTACATTGTTGTAGGGTCCTTGGTTTGTTCTGCGAGAGAACAACCATACGAGTTGCGATATGCAAACGATTCCCGTAGTGAATGTCTAGAAATAGTTTTTTCGTAGGGATTAGCCAGCTCCGAGAGGTATGTACTTTTGGGGTGCCCTCCAGGACAAATCTATCCGGTCACCGCATGCCAATACTCATTAGCGTTTTTTGGTCCACCTTCTAGGTGCTGTACGTTCTCGAAAGCCAGCGGGGGATAAACTATTTAACAGATATTGAACATTGTATTTTTTGTGAATATCCAAGCCGTGGTGCAGGGCGACGTTGTTGTTGATGTTGCCACTACAATAAAGACGTTTGATATCCTCCTCTCTCCTACTCATCGAATGGAACGAAATAAGTTCGTGGTCACCACCTATATCCCGAAGGGAGGTAAGAACGACAACTGTAGGAGAGTTCCCTACCTTGTGCGACAAGCCCATTATATCTTGAGACAAGCAGAGTAGGGCAAAGGAGCTTTCAGTACTCACAAAGGACCCACAAGTCACCTCTCCACTCGGAAGTTGGCCAAAATACTGTTTTTTCTGTAGGGCTATCTGTTTCGGCGGTCATGTTTTCCCTCAAATCGCGGCGACATGTTTGCTCGAGCGCTGGTACCTTGGCGTGGCACCCCATGTCAGATACGAATTCAACCCTCGCCCGTCCCGCGCTTGACCGGATCATCAACACTCTTTGCAGGTTAACCGAGGGCATGATCGCGAGTCAAGCCTTCAGCGTTTTCTCCGCCCCAACCCACTGCACTAGCAACTGCACCGGCTCACAGAATGAATGCGAAGAAGCGAGTTTGCAGTTTGTCGATGAGGAACAGAATAGCAGCATGGTGTCGGTGGGTGCCACTCCCGAGGTCGCGACCGGCTCGATCATGGATGCCCCTCGCACCAACGGAGACAAGCCAATGGCATCTAATTACTCGTGGGAATTGAACCTAGAGCCTACGCCGCAAACGAGCCCAACTGTCGGACCGAGTTTGTCTCCTTCACACCTCCACTGTAAGCCAGTCAGGGGAGGCGAAAGTGACACTGACGTTCTCAACAGTGCGGTCGTGGAGTGTGGTGGTGGCGTCTTATCTGGCTTGGTAGGCCAAGTTCCCGATGTGTCCTTGACATCGCCGTTGTTGGGAGACATAGACGGGGCCCGTGAGGAGATCTGGGATGATACAATTGCCGCAGCAGACTGGCTGGATGTTACTCATGCTATGTTGGATGCAACTGACGAATGAATCGGGTGCTTTCATGTTGGTGAGGTTTGGTTACTCGGGCTAAACCGTGATGCGGGTTTGGCTGTTCAACGTGTTTGCAAGAACGACATCGTGGACGTGAACAAATACCACGGGGTGGTAGCACAACTTGCTTGTCTCTGTTTGCACTTCTGCCGAGCTTAAGGCTGCGGAATGTAGATATGTATGGGTCGAGATACCTCAACCACCCCGCTTGGGCCTTGCGTTCAGCAGACGATGTGCCCAGCTTGACCCATCAACAGCGAGAGCAACATTTTTTGTGATGATACCATTGTTGACCCCCATCGCTCTCATGTACCTCGCTGTAACCGAGAAGCTCTCCCTCCCGTTGTTGTCTTTTGTCACGGCTGCTGTGCTCGTGTCGTTGCTCTTGCCACTGCTAAGAGACGCCCAAAGCACAACGGGACGCTCTTGTCGTGTCCACACACAGAGCCAGCTATTACGCTTACCGCAGCACCTGCCGTAGGACTATGCACGCTTGCACCGATGCTTCCCTCTGCGGTTCGGTTAACATGTCAACTGCTACGGGTGTCATGGGACAGCGGGGCAACCTCCGTGGAACTTTTCAATGGATCCCCGGAGACTCGCGCCGCTTACTTTCGCAAGCAATCTTTCGTAGTTTGCGGACGAACTGCAGAGTGCGATCAACGGAACACATTCTGCTGGATGTTATTCCCAGAGACGGATACTGAAGCTTTCAACTCAAATCCTTCCCCATAGTGGCCAATACCGGACGAGACGTTCGTACAATTGCAAGGCACAATCGCCGGCAGAGAGGTATACCTTGATATTAGATATTCAACAAGACAAAACTGCTGTACAGCTTGTGCTCCCAACCCGGCTATTTATTCACGATGAAACTGTTGCTTTTGCAAGCACGTTTACCAGCCAAACCTGCATCACGGTTTGGCCCGAGCGACCAAGTCTCATCAACGCTAAGGAACCGGATTCTTCATGTCAGTTGCATCCAGCATGGCATGAGTAACCTCCAGCCAGTCTGCTGCGGCAATCGTATCATCCCCGATCTCCTCTGTGCCCCCATCTACGTCTCTCAACAACGGCAATGTCAAGGACATATCGGGAACTCGGCCTGCCAAGCCAGAAACGACACCACCACCACACCCCTCGACCGCACCGCCGTAAACGTCAGTATCGCTTGCGCCTCCCCGGACTAATTCACCGGGGAGATCTGCAGAAAACAAGCTCGGTCCGGCAGGTGGGCTCGTTTGTGGTGCAGGCTCTCGGTTCAATTCCCACCAGCTCGTACATGCCATTGGTTTGTCTCCGTTGCTGTTAGGAGCAGCCATTATCGCGCCGGTCGCGTTCTCGGGAATCACACCCGCCGACACCATGATGTCATCATGTTCCTCAACGACAATTTGTGAATCCTCTTGCTTGCACGTAGTCTGGGGGCCGATGCAGTTGCTACGGCAGTGGGGCGGGGTGGAGAAAACGCCCACGGCTTTACTCGCGATAACACCCTCAGTTAACCTTGAAAAGCAAAATGGTACAGCGGGAGCAAGCACGGGCGAGGTTTGGATTACATATCCGCAGTGGCAAGCCTTGGTGTGGGCAGGGAGTGCCACACCAACGTCTTCGTGCAGCGCTCGAAACAACATTTGGCCACGGTTTGAGCGAAAACACAACCGCGACGAAATTTCGTCCTCGATAATTATTTCTGGCCTTGTGACGTTGTGGCCACGGGAACTCGTGTGTTCCATTTTGAACGTAGAGTAGGTACTGAACAGAGACCTTGAATTTCACATCATTCCACCCGTGATCTAGCAAAATGCGCGAATTTACCTCTCTCCCTCGCTTTCGAAAGCACCCAGAAGGCTGTGTGGGTTTGAAATAGGGCTGTGTGTGTTTGATCTAGAAGCGAAAGGCGAATGGTGCATTGGCATGCGGTCGCCCAACAAGGTGCGCATTTTCTTGGCGGTTCAATGGTGCACATGTAGACAAGGGTGTCTTATCTCTGTTCTCAAACTTCGGACAAGCCAGATACCTTTCCCAATCCAACTGCGCTTGGTGCTGGGGGGAAATGGTGTAGAAACACCGCTGTCCATGTGCGATAGCAGGATATCAACCCCCCAACGCACCTGCACTGGAAATGATCGCAGATTGCAGATATTCCACGCCACTCCTCCAAAGGTGGCGCTGGCAGAGAGGAAGGGTGGCGAGATGAATTGTAGACATCCCGCAACCGGTTGTACAGTCCTCGAGCTCTGGAGTCGTCAATCGCTGCTAGAGCCCCCAGGGTACCGTGTGCAAGGTGACACCTTTACATGGTGGGAGGTATGCATTCGATGGGGGGCCGAAACACAAGATGGGTTCAAATACCAATGTTGTACCGCATACGGTCTCAGTACTTAAAACACCATTGACACGCCTGTTAACACGAACGCCAGAATTGTCAATGACTACTTGTAACCCTTCAGAACCACAGGTCAAGTTCATAGGTAGGAAACAGGCACACAAATCCTACTGAACGACCAACGCCAGCTGTGTCAGGAGTAATGTTCTTGTCGTCCGGACTCGTGGCTTCGCTTTTCCCAGTACTCGCCACGACCACGGGACGCAGCCAGCCAGAGTACCAATCCCAGTATTGGGGATGTTCATGCGATCGGCTCACCAATTCATCATGCAGCGACACACTCCAGGGTACCGCTCGAATACCTCGACGCAATGCCCAAACCTCTCCAGCGTCCCACTAGCGTCCCCATTCGCTGCTTTGGAAAATGCCAGAGGGCTGTCAGACCCAGCACGTGTCAATGTAGGGGTGGCGACAACATATGGAGCATGTCGCGAGTCATCATAGGATGCTAACAAAACTTCTCTACACAAAGTTGTTCATATGGCAGTGCAAGTATGTTGTAATGCTCACAGGTCAACGGAGCCCAAGGTGTCGCACGCAAATCACACAGCAACATTCTTGCTGTTTCCAACGGTTGGGAGCACGTTGGTCAGGTTTACTTACATGTTAATGAGGAGGCCTCCAACGCCCGAACAAACGTTTGGTCTGCTCGCCATACAGGTGAGACCGGCCACGAGGAGAAAAACAAAACATCGCGAAAAGGGTACGTGTGAGCTTGCAGGAACTCAGCACGATCGGGTCTAGAAAGAGGGGTCAACCAGCAGAGTAGGTAGCACAAGGTTATCAATATGTGACCACGGGCATACAGTTGTCGTTTGACATTCGAAACCATTCGTCGAGAAAGGTTGAACCTTGCTCACCGATCGACGGTTTCTTGCAGGTGTTCGAACTCGATCAGGCCATCCTTGAGCCCGGCCACCATTGCATCCGACACCTCTTCCGCCTGGATGACGTTACCGTGTGCGCTAGAACCGGCTCTGTTCTCCAAGCAAGGTTCATTATCGGTCCATTGTCCACGGGTTGAACGTTTTTCGCAAACCTTCGCGAAAACCACTTGCTCGAACGCGACAAGCGACTGAGAAACATACTGAAATACATCCTCTTCGCTTGCAACTGGGTTGACCTGGATCATATCGAGCAGAAGGAGAGGACGGGCTGGACTATAAACCATTCAAGGATCGTACAGCACCACATTAACGCTCGACTCCCTGTTGAGCCGGGGTAATTTTCGCGACTAAACGACAACGAGGCAGCCAATGTGCCGAGGGAAAATCGCCTTGAGGTGCCCACAGAGTCGCACGCAGCGTCAAGGGTATCAGCAACAACCACTGTTCCTCTCGGTGTTCTTCGTTGCTGTTGCTAATGGTCTTGTCTTCACATCAGCGTCATTCTGACCTTTGTCCAATACGTCGTCTAAAGCACCGTCAATATCGTAATCTACAAATATCCGATATTCAACCACGGAACCCCAGCAAAGGTCCGAGAAATGAACGACAGAAATCTGCAAACGATTTAAACCCCACAAAGGCAACAGGGTGCAGACAGAGCGTCCTATTTAGCCTGGGGCTCGTTCTTCTTTCCACTGCAGGGTAACCCAACATCAACCACTACTTGTTTGAGTAGTATTTCTCACGCTAGCACATGCCCTTATCGCCAATTCCTTAGGTTTAGATGCTTTCGAGCGTGACGGTCTTAACTCCCAGTTTGTAAAAGTAGTGGTGCGTTCCGAGGTGCAGAAGTCCGAACAGGAACGAAGAGTCTATCACTCAAACTCGGATGACGACCGATTCCAAACATATTACCATATTAAACAGTGCTACCGCACATCTTTCCTTAGCAGTACGTTGTGTTGCTCAATGTGGAAACTGCAGCGATCGCGCGCACATGTTGACCTCAATACGCGTTGATGTCTTTCACGGACTCTATTCTCCTAAGCATGTCTGCACATGTTTGCCGTCGCGGGTATTACATATTGGGATAAAATTTGTGACGGCTGCCCATGTTGCTGCCGCAATCAAACACATGTATGCATTCTTTGCACAGAGCCTGAAGTGGCTCTTCTTTACGTGTTGGTGGTGGCGTACCGATCTTGCTTGGTGACGCTTGCCAGCCTGCCTCGGATCATTCGACGTAACGTTTCGGTGGTGTCTACTACGCCATTCGGGTACGGGCACTCTAAAAAGCTCGCGCTCTTCCATCGCGGAGATGTCTTGGGCGATGGCACAGAGTGCGAGCAAAGAGAGCGCCGTCGGTGGGCCAATCACGTTCAGTTATTCGGTGCAGGACACACCTGCGGAGGATGTTGACGCCGTGCGCCCAACGGCTCGATATCCGTAGGGCCTGCATTCCCCGAGTACACCTTGACAGTCTGCTTGTGGTTCACGATCTCGGCGAATCCCTGACCACATGCATGCGTGTATACGAGAGTTCAGCAGGTAACTACTGGAACACAATGCAGGGCAAAGCACAAGCGTGGTCGGAGGCGGAAACAATGCAAAACAGTGTTGCTCGTCTCCAATTCATGGAAGCTTCATGGAAACTGAACGGTACAGATTGGTCACACACACCGGAAGTCACCACGGGTCATTCTGAGGTGACCAAAAGTTTGGCGGCGTCGGACGGCTGAACCACGTGGCATGAGGAAGTAAGAAGAAGCAAACAGCTCGTGCCTTGATAGGGAGACAAACATCTGGATGAATTGGTGTCCACAACGCTCACAATTCTGCAGATACCAAGCGCATCAATCCACTCCTGTGAGTGCAATGAGAGTTCTGAGACGACCTGTCGAGATGATCTCGAACAATGGTCTTGAAGAATTCCACCAACCAATGGTATTCACGTTAGAGGTGGTGCGCTGACCGGACGTAGGACGGAAACGGTCTCAACACAGTGTTGGGATGTCGTTCATGTTTTACGTCTACGCACACAAACTTTCCTGCCCTCAATAACATTTTGTCCCCCAATACGCGGGCAGCTCACACACACACACACACACACACATGTTTCGACCTCAACCCCTGGTCACCTCCAGCAGCGCGGCTACAGCTCACGCCTTCGGCAACCCCGGTACTCTTTCACGCCGGCGTGCCTGAGTTCTTACTCGTGCCGAATACACACACACAAACACACACAAACACGATCGACACCTCCCCACCCATACCGGCCGTAGGCAAGCCCTAAGCGATGGGTGGATGGGACCATCGATTCCTGTTGGATCGCGACGGTACCCCGAAACGTGTGTATGTCTGGGTGCCGCTGTGGGTGAGAACCCCATCCATTCTGTCCGCTGATCACGACGGAAACCCGCTGCAACTTGAAGCGTAGCCAATGCTTACCCTCGCGCCCCGCCTACAGAATACAACGCATACGCATACAGGAACGGCAAACCAGTCCTGCGATACTCATTGGTGCAGTGGCGCATTGTACTTGGCAAACCCCAGAGGCATCATGGTGGTGCTGCTGGTGTGTATGGGTGGTGTTGGCGAAGATAGCTAACGGATCTGCAATCCTGTATCTGTCCTCTTCGGGGAGATAGCGGTCGTGGGTTTGATAGAACCAGTTTCGCCAGGCAGGGAAAGGAGCTCTAGCATCAGCTACACTCCAACCGAAGGCAATGGCGTCACACTCACCGCTGGCAGCATGTCGGTTGACCCTTGCTCGATGGCAGCAGTCAAAAAGGAGTCTGAAAGCTCCAGGTACTCTTCAAACTTCCCCTGCACCACAGAAATACATTCGTAGACGGCGAAGATATGATGCGGGTGGGTCAATGGATGATATCCGGTGTGAGTATACCGTTTCCACACTTTAACGTATCGTTGACGATAGAAACTTTGTCAAGAGATTGGGTCTATCGACAGGCAAGAGACGCTGCTCCTCGTGTGCATACCCGAGCACACCGAGCAAGGATGCCGTAACTCCCACCCGAGTCGTGCTCACCGTGTCTCCCATGAAACCGTACAAGTATCCCAGGATCGCCCACGCCCTAATTTGATGTTGACGCGAGGACAGGACACGAGATGGGTGAATGATGTGAGGGGTCGAGCGGGAAGCACCACCGTAGGCCGTGTAGGAGCCCATACACTCTGGCGTGAGGTTGAACTCTGGATGCGCTAAGAGGCATCAAGACTATCAACGACACAAGGGTGCCATCCGAGCGGTACGATTTCAGCATTTCCGAACTCGTATCTGTCGGCATTGTTCACGTCACTGATGTGCAGATGCCGAGCTTACAAAACCAGCGTGTGTGTGTGGAATTAATCGTGTATGGCAAACGGCACTAAGCCTTCATCACCTGGCCGAACAACTAAGATTGATATGGTCATGTTTGTGCAATGATGCACTTGGCCGAAGAGCAAACATGCAGTAGCGTGCACCAACATCTGTGACAGATTCGGCCACCTGATGCAATCGACAAGATTAGGCATGGGTCACGGTACAGCGTGTGCTCGTGTTGCAGTTTTTCGTTGAAACTCACTTTGCCACCTCAGCATCCACAGGACCAGTGTAGGCGTCCAGCGCATCTCTCGCCAGTCGGGAGTAGTTCACGACCTTTTGTGACACGTTGGGGACGTGTTAATGTGCGGGCGATGTGTTGACTGGCGAACTCTTCTGTACCAGTAGTACAGGAGGTGGCCCGATATAGCGGCATGTGGGGGCAAGCCAACATATGCCACTGTTCAGGGCAGTGCTGCTGTTACCACCACTGAGGGGGGTCAACGGCGGCAATTCGCAATATTGCCGCATAGCGGAGCAAAGGTTTTGATGTGCACACCAATGACGGGAGAGGAGTAAGGTCTACTCGCTAAACACGTTGCAGCGTGTGTCAGAGATGTATCTGTACACAGCAGTTGTGTATCCACATGAAACACGCTCCGATCTTCGCACATCACGTTAATATAATACCAGCTCGGAGTGACCCGACCTTCCCTTGCCACAGCCTACTTCAGTGTGTAGGGAGACTCGAAGAAAAATCCCATAGAGAACCGCACACCAGTAAACTCACCGCAAGATGCAAAGACGTTGACAGCAGTGCACTGTAAACGCCGAACACGACCCCCCACGACACATGAACACCTACCGCCAAGCTGCTTCCAACCATGATTGAGTAATCAGCTCTGATTATCCCCCAGTTGTGGGAGGTCTGGAAGTTTACACCGTTTTACACGCCGGCATCATATATACGTGCGGAGCCAACGGTGGTGTGCGGTGTGCGTGTGCGCTTTAGTGGTGAGTTATAGGGGATCCGACGGTTGGAGTTGACGCTTCTGGGGTGGTAGATAACCCAAAGAACCGCTATAACGGGCTTTGTCCTCAACGGCAAAATGCCGCCATACCGAGTTGAGATTGTGACAAACGAGATATTAATGCCGCCATATCGGCAATTCCGCTTTTGAGGTTGCCGCTATATCGGGCCTCCTACTGTAGTTCGAAATTGCGTCGGTTGGTAGCTGCAATTCGACGTGGAACAACGGTTCTTTTCCTCATATCGGGTGAGCGAGAAACACGCGATCTTCTCCTCACCGATTCAACAGGGCTGCCCTTCACAAGAGCCCCCAGACCAACGGCACACCAAAATGTGCAAGCGGAGGGTCCCGTCGAAAGCTGATTTCCAGGGGTGATGCCATCCTCGGTGAAGATGGAGCCGAAGTGTCCTTGCGCGGGGGAGTCGTGCGGAGCGCCCGGCTGATGATGGGGAGTGGAGCTGGTCATCATCCTCACCATCGCTCCGCGGATGTGGCTGGCAGCAACAGTCAATAGCACAAGAATCTTGAATTGGTCGATCCACTCAAGGGTCCCTATTGTCCGAGCGCCCATCGCTCGGACGAATCCATGCCTTCCATAGCCGGTCGCCCCGGTGGTCTAGTTGGTATCCTCGAAACCTTCTAGAGGTCAGGTCAGGGGTTCGAACCCCGGCGCAAGCGAGCTTTTCTTGCAAAGTGAGTTTTTCTCTCGCTTCCGCTCCTGGCCTAGTGGATAGCGTTAGTTCGTGTATACACAGAGGGAAGAGAGTGCTGAGCTCTTCTCGCATTAAAAATCGAAGGCAAAGTACCGCAGGAGGGGAGGGTAGAGAGGGGCTCTTCTGTGTGACCACGGGTTGGAGTAAACGGCACTAGTGCTGTGAGCGCCGATTTGAAGTGAAGACAAAAAAAAAAATATATATATATATTGGTCTGATGACTCACGCTACATAACGTGATCATCTTGGCGGAGGTGCGCCGTGTTGAGTACACCGCCACAGTTTAACTGCACCTTCGGGTGGTGAGCGGCATAAATCCTATGCAGCCGAAGAAGTCACTGAGGCATGCGTTCTCCTGCATGCCCACAAGTCCGGTCGCCGGAGATGCACTCCACCTGAACCTGGTACAGTAAACGCGCGTTTCGACGTGATGAGATCGTTCAAACAGCTCTCTCCCGATACGACACGCAAGACTTGGAGGTTATCTTCAAATTCTAGAGCGCCCTTCGTCGTCTTTTAGCTCATACCTGCGGCTCCGGTACACTTCCCACGTCTTTCACGCAGTGCTTGGAGGTGCTGCTCGAGGGTGAAGCTCGCTCTAGTGTGGCATACACCAATGGGTAGCATTTTTCAGCTAGGCGTCGTTCTCCTCTTTCCTGTACCAACCATTTCGGCACAATACTAATGTGAAGCTTCGCATGAAAACCGGTCGAACGGGAGAGGGAATGGGATCCTGTGACTCAAGCCGAAGATGGCCTTCGAAAAAAATCGATTGGAATCGAAACAACCTACAGGAGCGCAGACGACGGCTGACCTCTTGAAAGGCAGCATGCCGCAGGCCAGGAGTGCGCCTGATGAAGAGTGGCGCAGCAACTCCGTTGACTGCATGCCAGCAGGACCACGTGGACGGCGCTGGTGCTGGTGCCCAGGCTGACCCTGGTGCGGCTTCCGCTTGCTGTACGTGCATTGGACCCCAGCTCCTCGGCATCGACTGCATGAAGTAAGGGGCCAACGTATCGAGAACGACCTTCCAGCACCTACCGTTTGGACCTTTCGTCTTCAATGTTGGATTGCGGCATTTTGGCCGTGCTTTGAGAAGGTGTGTGCAGAGATGGACTGCGTGATACGGATGGAGGCAAGCCCCACCCGCTGCTCAGCCCGACTGCAAATGGAATTAGTCATGCCCGAAGATTGAGCTGCCCAACGGTAGTGATGTATCTCTTCGTGATTGCTATGGAGGCGATCTTTCGGTTGTATTTAATACCGGGGTGCTTACTACTTGGTCTAAAGCAACGGCTGAAGGAACTGGATACAACTGGTAGAGCGCCAGTATATACAGTGTCTCGAGGAAACTCTAAGGAGGCCAGGTGGGGCGGCGGTGGCGGACATTTGCCCCGACGGAAATAACGCATCATTTCGAAACTAAAACATTCTGGTTCGAACCTGGGATGTTGTAGATTTTGCTTGAACCGTTCAAAACCTATAGCCCTAGCCCTATCCCTAACCCCAAACAAACCCGACCCAAACCCTTCATATTGGTAAGAGCTAGGTCACCTGCACGTGTAAGCGTAGCCGCGGCGCAAGAAGGGGTTTAGGTCGCAAAACGCGAGCCTCTGTGGCGGCGCAAAAATGGCGAAGACCTAGTTTGCTGTACAGGTACAGTTAGCTTAAGCCACGGCGTGGGACAGATAGGTGAGACACTAAGTTGCTGTGCGTGCTAGCCTTATACTGCGGAGCGAGAGGGGTAAGTGCTAGGCTCCACGAGCTGCACCTACCCCGGGACGAATGTTCCGAGAAATCGTGTTCCGACATGGAGACCACCACGTTCAGCCGAGTCGTGAGGTCACGGTTGCGTCAAAGTCGATTAGATCGTCTTTCTTGAATCTGTTGCTCTCCTTGATACTCGTTGATACAGTAGAACGAGCACAAACGGTGGGGCGGCGCCACCTCTAGCGAGAGCATCATTGCTATAGAATCCTTCAATAGGGGATTACTTGTGCCATTCTTGCGATTGGTATCTAGCAAACCCGAGATACGTGTCGACACTTCCACCAAACATGCAAATCCCAATCAGACGAAAAGGAGCATCATCACTTCCAACAGTAACATCATGGCGAAGGTTCATGTCGACATATCACATATTCCGTACCTGCAAGGTATCAGGCCATCGCACTTCCTTTTCTTTCGCCCACATTCACAGCAGCTCTTTCGCATCCCAAGGTTGTTTGTAACAATGCTCCCCTCTTTCGCGTAAATGGAATTCATGGTCACAGTCTTTACTCCGTGTCCCGTATTCCTGCGGGTGTGGGTAAAGGGTTGTGGTTTGCTCTTGGTAAGGGTAAGGTAGGGCTCTCGCACGACTTTGCAAGGACGGTACATGCAAGTAGTATAACTGTCCTCGCGCAAGTGGCGGGTGTAACGGTTGTCTGTGCCAAGACAAGGTTACCACACGTACCTACCGCATTTCCGGTTGATACTGCTTGGACGCACAGGTCCCTACACCGTACAGCAATGTCCTCCAACACTAGTCTACATGAGGAGATGAGGAAACGAGAGGAAGATGGGCATCGCCAACGGATCCACGAAGGGTGCTTACGACTTGGTCGAACGCAATGGTTGACGGGGAACTCCTGTGTTCAACCTGTACACAGCAGTATCAGCATGTAGTCTACAGCAGTATCCCGAGGCACCTCCAAGGTGTGGGGCGGAGGAGGAAGTACATTTGTTTTGGACCGTTCCACCAAGGATACAGCCCTATCCCTAACCCCAACCCAAACAACCCCACCCCAAGCTAACTCCTACTTCTACATTGGGCAGCCTAGGCCGCGGCACGCCGCAGCGCAAGAGCCGTAAAAAGCTGGTACAATTACGTTGTTGTGCAAGGCTAAAGCTTGAATGGTAAAAAGCGAGGTTGCTGTTGCACGACCTGCACCTACCAAGGCATTTTCTGCGAATGGCATTCCGACATGTCAACCACTGCGTTCCGATCTTACTGGAGCTGGATGGAGGAGGTCCTGCTCTGCAATGGTGTGAAGAGGTATGCAAGCAACCATGTGTGGCAGCTGCAACCAACCTTGGGAAAAGGTCAGCCTGTCTCTACACGAAAAACACACCATCACATCTCACCGTATGTCTTATCAAAGAAGCAGACACCGTTGGACGACCCGATGAGGTGGAACTCGAACACAATGTGGTGAAGTCCTTTGGTGAAGGTGTGGTAAAGACGGCAAAGACGGGACTTGGGGGAACGTGTTGAAGCCCAACGGCAGCAGTGGAGGTTCAGCGGCGTCGCGACCCAGAACAAAATGACATGATCCCCACAGCTTTGCTAGCCTGCAAGGCTCCCCGCTGCAGATGAACTGCGAAACTTCGGGAGAGAAGTAAGTCGTCCAGTTCCGGCGTGTATGGGCCTTTTTCTCAGTACGCTCGAAAAGCACCTCGAGTGTTGCGTGCTGAGCGTGCTGTACTGACACTGACGGTGCGCCAAAAAATGCGGGTTTTTTGCGGAGAAATATTGAGCACCGAGCCGAGCACCGAGCGCCGAGGGGATTCGGAACCAAATGAGCGAACCGAGGTGACGTGTGCCTCATTGAGCCATTTGCACATGGGACCACAGGGGCAATGACCACATGACCGCACAACGGAAAGTACCAGTTGGCCCAGACCCCAGAGAGGGGTGGAAAACATGCTTGGGGAAATGCGCAGGAGCTGTTGTGAATGCGGGCGAAAGAAAAAGAAGTGCGATGGCCTGGCTCCTTGCAGGTGTGTGTACCAATTAATTGTGGTGAGCCTACCTTTTGGTGGTCGCATGATCAACATTGCGGTATGGACTGCTACTTACAGTAGCGAGATCGAACGCGACAGAGACATAGAAGAGAGAAAGAGAGGGTGTGTGTGAGAGAGAGATAGAGGCTTGTCGAACATAGACGTGACCGAAGCTGTGGACAGAGAGATGGTGACGTTATTGTCCCTCGATAAGGTCCTGGATCTTCAGGGTTGATGGTTGATGTGACATTTTTAGGGTTGGGTCCTGGATCAGTATCTACTGGCAGTATTCCTGTACTGGCAGTACTCCTAGTACTGGATTTGAGACCGCCAGTACAGCCAGTACTTGGCCCACTTACGTACGTCCTACACTATGCCTCCTAAACCACATGGAAACCCACCGAATTGCGCCGCATCAGAGGGGAGAGGCTGTGAGACGAAGGCACGCACACACAGAGGGAGTTGGGTACAAACGATGGAACAATATATCAGTAGCAGCAACACGCCCTCTGCATGAGATTGTACGGGTTTGCTCTGCCTTTTTACTTGCGCATTTTCTAGCATTACGATTTCCAACTGAAATATTTGTCCATCGCTTCAAGTAACTTGTCAAGTAAGGATGGGTTCAAATGAAAAATGCAGTCTACTAGGTTTTCAACTTGGTTCAACATGTTTCGGAAGCAGCTTGTTCATGAATATGTTCAATACGCTAGCTGTCATGCTGTCATGTGATGAATATCACCGACCAACTTCAAGATATCAGCCAAAAATCAATAATCAGATCTGATTATTGTACCTGTAATCTCTTCAGTTTTAGTGGTTCACACACGAGTCCGGCACCATCCGAGTGGCCCAAAATCACCCAAAAAATATGCTCTAGTGAAGCCAAATCGCGTAAAAACACGCCTCCGGCGGGGCCCCCTCACCAGCCGGGGGGGGCCGGTGGTCGCGGCTGCGCCGCGACCACGCGGCTTCGCCGCGACACCAGTGTACTGTTTGGACCCAGTGTACTGGCTGCCGACGCAGCCAGTACACCTGGTACTGGCGCGCAGCGCCAGTACCCAACCCTAGACATTCTTTTTACTGCTCGCTGTAGGTGGGCCCAGTATCGCTCGTTAACTCTATTTGTGCAGGGGATACTGTGTGTGCCTGCCTGCTGCTGCTTGTTGTTTGCACGTCAGACATAGGCAAAGGCTACACACATCGTCACATGATTATACGCAAACAAAGAGTGTAGAGACGCCGGTAGAGGGAACGCCCAAGCTTATGCCATGACGCGGTTGCTATGCCATGCTCGTATCGGCCTCCCTTGGACCCATCATCAATCATCAATCATCAGTCGTGGGCACAATACGTACGTATCGGTATGTTTTGCCTTGTCATCCGCAGATAGATAGATAGATAGAGAGAGAGAGAGAGAGAGAGAGAGAGAGAGAGAGAGAGAGAGAGAGAGAGAGAGAGGCGATATCTTTCCATGCACGTACGGTTATCTTGTACTGTATGTAAACAGTCTACACACACAGCAGTCGTCGAAAAGCACGCATGACTCTGGAGATTTCCATCCACAGCAGCAGTCACGATGTTGTCCATATATATGTAGCTGACTACAAGCACCACCATATGCATACCTGCAAGGAGTTGCACCGTAGCACTTCCTTTTTAGCAAGCTGCACCTTTCGCAGCTCTTTCGTAGATCGTACATGGCGGGATAACGTGTTGAGCGAGACCGGAGAGAGGAGGGAGGGGAGACTGCCAGACCGCACGTGGTGGTACGTATGCATGTGGAAGGTTGTGTTGTACAACCTGGTGTTTTGGCAGAACGGTTAGAAAGATCAAAGGGGGCACCGTAGGTAAGAGATAATTGATAGATAGGTAGGCATGTGTACCGGAAAGAAAAGAAAAGAAAGAGATGCACCTTGCCCACAACAGAAGAAACATCTGAACGAAAGAGCAAGACAATAAACAACAAGAGGAGGAGGAGTAGAAGAGAGACAGAGGAGGAAGAAGAAGGAAGCGAGCGTACGGAAGGGAGGAGACAGACAGAGAAAGAGAGCAAGAGCATCGTCGGTTCATTTTTTTTACACAAGCAAACAAGAGGAGGAGGAGTAGAAGAGAGACAGAGGAGGAAGAGGAAGGAAGCGAGCGTACGGAAGGGAGGAGACAGACAGAGAAAGAGAGCAAGAGCATCGTCGGTTCATTTGTCGGCCGACCCGGCGATTGAGCGCGGGGGCCGGGATCCTGCTGCCGAGCGCGGGGTCCCATGCCGAATACGGTAAGGCTTGGGA